>JAULKK010324795.1:0-11203 GCA_032355705.1 Rubia peregrina | reverse complement strand
GTGATTATTCACAATATAAGTTAGAGTACCACCACATTAGTATGGGGCCTTTTGGGGTTGGACCCAAAAAAACTGTGCGATCGTGATCCAATGCGGACAATATCATACTAATGTTGGTTGTGAAGGGTTTGGCAGTCCCAACAAGTGGTATCAGAGTCATGGTTGTGCTCGGGATGGGGACTGGGTGTGTACCCAATGTGGAGGCCCTCGGTTGTGCCCTTGTGTCGAAAGTCTGCCTGACCAAGTGGTAATCAGGTAGCGTGTCCCACAGGTGTGGCGGCGGTGCAAGATGGTCTGCAAGGATGAATGACGTCGTTGTGTGATCCTTGGTTTGAGGTGGAGATTGTTGAATGTGTTCAACTCAAGTCCCACATTGGAAGTTGAGAGAGTGATTATTCACTGTATAAGTTAGAGTCTCACCACATTAGTATGAGACCTTTTGAGGTTAGACCCAAAAAACCGTGCGGGATTGGCCCAAAGCGGACAATATCATACTAATGTTGGTTGTGGTGGGCTTGGCAGTCCCAACATTTCCCTCACTTCCGCCCTTCAATATAGTTTTATAGAGGATAAGATTTGAAACTGCAGCAAATTTATTTTAGTACTATATTAATTTGGAGCCAAAATTTGACTCCAAATTTAAATTCGATCAGATTTGTATGCCTTAATTAGAATCTTTTTTCATTTGTGATTTTGTATATGTTGTCTATACATAGGTCCCTTGTGTCATTAATAAAATTACACGTTCATATTTTACATGGTAGCAGAGTGGGTTCGACCTAGGACCCCTTTATCTTTAGATCTATCTGTGCTACCGCAGCTCCAATTTGCTATCCATATATACGTGTCACTACTACGTTCAGTTGATGTCCTCACGCGCCCCTGCTTCTGCCCCTGCCGCCCACAAGGATTTCTACAAATACTTCTCTACTGCTACTACTGTTACTATTGTTGCTGCTACTTCTACTGCTCTTGAAGTTGAATCCGTTCTTTGGAGATTTTTGTTTTCAAACCTTTTAGTGATTAGAATTTTCATAATCTTTTTTGCAAGTTGGACATTCCTGTTCATCATGCTTCAACTTGTGGGAGGGTAGTAAAGAATAGAAACACTTTCCTTGTAGGAAATGTTATAAATGGTAGTTACCTTATAGAATTAGTTTCCTTGTGGGTTAAATTATAGATGGTAATTTTTTTTATAGATTTTAAAATCCTTTTCCATATTTGACTAGTTAATATCTTTTCCTTTTCCTTTTCCATTTAGGATTAGTTAGTTAGATTTTACCTTTTCCGGATGGTTTTTTATCTTTATATTTTTCTATATATAGGGACCTTCTATTATCAATACAATCACACAATTATATTTTACATGAATTTATTCAATTTTATTAGAGTTTGAATTTATCTAATTTGAATAGAGCTTTTTTTTCTCATTTACCCGTTTATAGCATGTCAGTTGCATCATGTCACTTACTTTGTACCAATAAAAGAAAACAGCCCATTTTATCTCAATTGTTGGGGGGAAATCAAAAAATTTAGGTAAATATTTCTTTTACATCGATTTTAAAAAAGTAAATAATATTTTTTACCTTGATTTTTAAAAAAAATTGAGGTAGACAGTAAACTAGAGTTTGTTTACCTCAATTTTCATTTAACCGAGGTAAAAAAATTAAACGGCCGACATCAAAAAAAAATTCGCGCCATGTCAGTTAAAACGAAAGCACACCGACCTCGACCATTGGTCGATTATGTACAATGGAACAACATGATACATGTATTACAATATCGGCGTGCCGTTATTAACTGGCCGAAACGAGCATCGATATGAAGCCGTCATCAAGAATATAAGGTTGTCATTTCGATTATGGTGGTCAGTCGCCCATCGACAAGCATAACCGACATCGTTCAAATATCAAATATTATTGAATGCCTGTCGACACCTCTCTGATATTGGTTATGCATAATATAACCGATATCGACTTGATATCTCATTCTAGTCGGTGCTACCCAAATGCACAGAGACATGTTACCGACGCCAATTGTTAACTAAATTTTTTGTTTAGTCCATTTTGCCAATTGCAAAAAACTAGATGTTGGGTTGGTTTATTCAACCATTTTCCAACACCTTCTCATCTACAACAACCAAACAACACATCATCGACATAAGTAGACATCATAGAAGTAAATGTAATAATTAGAACACAATATAGTGATTAACAAGAGTGAAACAAAAGTTGAGGTGTTAATATTTAGTTAGAAAACAACATAAGTCAATTCCCACATATCCAATAATTCCAAAATATCCATTAAATTCCAAAATATTGATTCAATTCAAAAATATCAACTGGTTTCACTTGCCCTCTCTCCTCGACATTTAAGTCCCCCCTCTCGGACGGTTGACCTTCACCATCTTTAGCGTGTGACGGACCTGCTGAAGTTTGAAGTGGAAACTGCAAACAAGTTTGAGTAAAACTGCACGACCTCGGCTTGAGATTTTGCATTTCTGATGTCTTGAACGGCTCCATGAAGAAGTCCAAGTGCTCGGACCCCACCTTTTTTCTTTTATTACCCAAACCTCCTCGAATCCTTTGTCCTAGAATAGGTTGAAATTGTTCTGGTTCTCATGGAGAGTGAACTTGGATCTTTTGAAGGTAGCCCTGGATCCCACATTCTACTTCAAAAATTTCTTCGGCAGTCGAGACGTCTCGGCCTCATCATGAGATTCATGGAAATCATCCCTCGGTCTCACATTCTGCATTTTCATCCTCGACATTGTCCTACACAATAAATCAACACATTTTAAATCAATGGAAATTCAACACAACTTACAACAAACCAATTACAATTCACAATAAATTAAGCAACAAGTGTACCAAGTTAACAATAAACCACCATAATTAACAATCAGCCACTAATAAATCAACACACCACACTTGTACCGTTTAAAATTGATGAACACCATACGTTTGTACATATTTAAATAATTCAACACATACACATTAAATTAACCAACACAATTAATTAACAATAAGACAACAATCATTCATGTAAAAAACAACCGCACCAACTAAAATAATACAGCACATGCAATTTTTAATAAACAAACACAATTTATCACAACCAAACAAACAATCTCACAAATTAATATTTTACAAAAAAAACCCAATTCACAATTAAAAGGGGCCGTTATAAATAAATCTACACAATTTACAATAAACATGCGATTGCACAAATTAGTTCATTACCAGAGTTAAGGATGGATAACCTACGTCATTGAGGTCTTGGTTAGGGCATTTGGCATTCCCTCGATGGATGCAAAGTCGTTCACGCCTCGGTTATGGGCATTTGGCATTCCATCTAAGGAGCCAAAGTCGGTCCTATGTCACAAAGATCTGATGGACGGATAGTTTTTTAGTTTGAAATGGCTAGAGATGGCAGAATGACAGTGAGGACAATAAGGTGGATTAACAGTGGTTAAGGACGAGAATGCGGTGATAGGGTAGGAAAGATTCACCTCAAAATGGCATGTCGATAGGTCGTTGTTTCGATTGGGTGAGATATAGGGGGCGAGAGCTGGTGGCGTCGATCAATTCAAAATTTTCAACTTTTATCAACTATTTAAAGGTACATATTGGATCTCCGAATATGTCACTCCCCTACTTATCGACATTTCTTGTAAAATATTTCCTTTGATTTCTAAAATACACCAGGTAAGTCTTGCTTGATTGATTTCCAATTCTTCCACTAACAACATTGATCGATCGAACATGCTAATGTTCATTATTTTGTGGCATTGCAATTGCTTTATTAAGATGTTAGGTTCAAACTTAAGGCCCAGTTTTATGAAAGTCTTCAATCCGATAACAGTCTTGACGGATTTCAAGTTTTTGTAACATTTAAGGGAGAATAAACCCAAGATATTCTTAGGTCTAAAATGGATATTCAGGGGAATATATGAAGTAGCTTCCGTGTGAAAGAATGATTCGGTTGTTTGGTGAGAGAAAGGTCTCTTCATAATAGTTTTTGGCCTACGTTTGTTAGTTGATATGAACTAAAAGAAAATGAGTAATTGTATATTCAATACATAGGATATAGCACATTCGAAATTGAAATTTTAGGGCATGTACGACCTCCGCGTTCTAAGTGAAAAACTTAATTTTCTATAAAGTTGGTCTTCTTTTGTAATTCGTTTAAGTTATATGATGTTTTGAAATTCGTTAAAATATATGCGACATGTTGTGTTATGACATCATATTCTCATTAGCATTTTGAAAGTAGAAATTCATTCTACACTAAAATATATCTTTCTGATCAATCTTCTAATTTCATAACCTTAATTATTTTTTAAAAAAAATTAAAAGCATTTTTGAATTCAATACTTCACAGTTTCGAACACAAAATTGTTTACGAATATGGAAGCCAAGGCGTTTAACTACTTTTCTTATGTGAAACTACACATCCGAGTTTAGAAGTATAGGTGGAAACTATAGTAACTTACCGAGTTCTCAAAAAAGAAGGGGGTGGAAATAAACAAACAGAGAACTTAAATTTGTGGTGAATAAAATAATATTAGTGCAACAAATGACATTGTTTGGAACATATCATTCACAAATCAAAAAAATTATCATAAAATATCTTCCTATACATGAGAACATTATCAACAATCTAGAATTATAAATCTAATGCGATGTCTCGGATTGTGATTCTTGGCCTTCTCTCTAAGCACACCTAGTTTCCCTAACACATTCCATGGTTTTATAAGTCAAGATCCTTGCCTGTATTATCTTCCTCATATTCACTTTCATTTGTATTCTACATGTCCAACATGAATGAGTTGTCGTCCTCTTCACCTAAAGTTTTTTGCTTCACATAAGTATCAGAGGATGAAAGGAAAATGAAAAAATATATACATAAAAAATGAAGTTCTCCTTCATCTCTGTGCCTTCTCTTGATATTTTTTCCGAATACCTTGTGCGACCAATTCCCATTTAATAGTTTCCACTCCTTGCCACAATTTTGTACAAAATTTTCTTTGAGTTTATAACTCTTGCTAGTGTCGGGATTGAATATGAACCTATTATATTATTATTGGCCTAGCTTGGTAGGATTCAAAATAAGATTATCAACATGTACGAGTCTCATTGAACGATCATATATGTTCAGAGAACCCTAGTAAATCATTGGTCTTCTATGGATCAACGCCAAACCATCTACCATTGATAATAGTATAGAATGACCTTCCATCTAGCTCCACAATGTTGGTATAAAATTGACACACTTCATCGAAGTGTGCTTCATCCGCAGTAGCAAGGATTTTGGAACATCATTGGAATTCAAACAATTCATCGATGTCATTAAAGTCTGGTCTTGTGCTATCATTCATTTCAAGAGCATACAAATATAGTGAATTGGTAGTATCTGGAGAAGTCGTTAGATACATGAACCTTGTAGCGTCGAAAGTTGTCGCAGTCTTCTTTCTCCCTGCCATTTAATTCTTCCGCCAAGTAGTTCTATCATGGGAAACAGAGGTGGATTCTATGCTTTTAGTAGTAGAAATTTAAATGAAGAGTGTTTTAGGTGAAATGTTCGGGAAATTTCAATATATTTCTTTTTGAAGAAAAGTGTGTGTGGTACCCCCATATACGACCAAAGTTTTATGCCCTCAATCAATTTCGAGTTTGAAGCGTTCGTCGGCCGGGTATATGTAGCTTATAGACTGATGTTACAGTTACTTAACATGTATCAAAAAATAAGTGTACAATTATTTAACGCTTTCAATTTGGCTAGTGCCTTTTCCAATGATATCCTGGACTATTTGGAGAAGGTTGTCTTGTTTTTCAATACAATTGACATATCTTCCGAATTCATAGTTGGCACCGGTTCATTTTTAAAAATACACCCTTTAAAATGTGGAAGTTAGACACAATTCCACATTGAGTTTAAAATACATAACATTTGGTCAAAATTTGTAACATACTAACGAAATGTACATTTGGCTTATCTACATATGCTCCGTAATCGGAATATACTTCAGAATCAATGATTTTTTTTCCAGTTTTTTAGAAGAAGTGGATGCAATTATTAAATATTGTTACACGGATTCACACCAAAATTAATGTTGAATTGATCAACAAGTACACAATGTTATGTTACAACCACGAACTGTAACAATACCAAAATTCTTAAAGTGACATTACATTGAATTCAACAATCGATTTGGCTAATGAAGCATGCAAAGAGTTTCTTCCACTTCCAAAAAACCCTTTATCAAACCCTGAAAAAGTACACAATGGAATTTAAAAAATTACATTAACGATACAAATCACAAATAATAACGAATGGTGTATGAGTTACTAGCTGTCGAAGATGATGCACCAGTCTTTGAATCTCAAGCCCTCTTAGCACCTCTAGCCTCTGCGACTGGAACCAGGGGCGGAGCCACAAAACTTTTGTGGCGGGGGCTAGTTAGAATTTTTTTAATAAAAAATACAAGAAATCTCAAGAAATTTTTATGTGGAAGAGAGATCAGTCGTGTGATTGTGAGGAGAGAAAATATATAAGTTAGTAAATGAGAGGGTAGAAAATATAGAGAACCAATAGATTTATTACATCTGACATATAATTATTCACTTAAATTATGATTTTTTTTCAAAATTTCTTGAGGGGGTTGTAGGGTAATAAATAGATTTTGAGGGGGCTGAATCATAGTTTTTTTTCAAAAAAATCAGCTAGTACATAATTCTTGGCGGGGCCCCCTGCCTCTGCCTGGAACCACCTTCACCCTGAATTTGCTGGTATTTTCATCCACTTTGAGTAGTTTAAGGTCAATCCACTTCTAACTGTATTAAGCGAGGCGTAATGAGCGGTCAACGGGTGCAACCCTGTGATCTTTTATCAACCTAGTGATAAACACTCATAGGAAAATTCCTTCTAGGCAGTGCCGATGACTTTGTTCATGTGGAAGACTATTATAAAACCAACGATTGGGAAGCTTAATTTTCATAATGTAGTAGAAGATCATAAGGCTTCCAAATATGGGCTCACAAACATACCCTCAATGGAAGGACATTCATGGACACCCACTCAAAAATCAACCGTTGCTTTACACTCAACATTGACAAGTCATATTTGACTGCTTGCCCAACCCTTTCACCCTATAACCTAATATAGTTACACTTCATTTCAACGGGACATGGGGGTTGGGAGTCTGATTCAGTTGGCCAACATTGTTGATGGAAAATATCATGAGTGTCATCAAGTACAATGGGGCATAAAAGATTAGGCTTGGTTCGGGGACACCCTAAAATGATAATTATCATGAATTCACTAACACACATGATGACTTCAATAACTTTGATTAACCTGTCATTGTCATGTTATTTTCCCAAATTCATATAAAATTGTTTTACTTCTTGGACTTATCAATGTAATTAGGAAATGCAAATAGTAGGGGCGGAAATGATGCATTATGTATTCAAAGTTTAAACAACTACGAAATTAGGGTTCAACACTTTGGTTTTGGTGCATTTCGTGCGTACCCATTGAACATAATGCTTCTCGGTTGCCTCGTTGAAGAATTGACAATTTTTTGTGGGCTCCAGAGAATGCTCGTGGCCTCTTTGTCTTCTTTTATTATGCAGATGAATCTGATATCTCAAAAAGTGCGTCATTCTCAGAGTCCTCATATTGCAGATTTTACATTTTTTCTAGATCACCAAATTGAGATAGTGATGAATTTTTTGACATTTTACCCCTTATTTACAATTACCTTCACTAATATATGAATTGGGGAAGATATAATATTCTTGTTTCAAACAAAATATGGAGCGGTGATATGCCAGGGTTTGGTTTCGAGCTTGGGAGGGAAAACATTGTACACTATAAAGGTTCAAAATCAGATGTGTTGCCTTGTAACTCTTAAAAAATAACCAAAATATATCATTTCAAGGTTTTTTCCATTGCCATATTTAATCTTGATATTTGAATCAATTTCGTAACCGCAAATGACAAAAATTTTTTGTTTTAAAATTGGTATCAATTTTGAAACTTCTGTCCAACAACGCGATAATTAAAGGATAAAAGGTGATTCAACCGCCTTCCTCCATACGATGACTTAATTTATTACAACCATTAGCGCCCTTAACCCGCAAAAGCTCAAGGATGCAATCCCCCTTCTCCAAAAATGTTGTATGCTTCAATACATTCAATCTCCCAACAATCCTTTGAATTACTTCACCCGCCCTCACAAATTCATTATTAGGATTTATCAACTAGACAAGATGGTGCAATCATTCTAGAGCTTAAGATGCAAATATGAAAGGTTTCAAATCTCATTCACTCCACAAGGTAGATGAGATCCCGTAAAATATAATAGTGTGTGTTAATGGAGTAGACAACTATTTATTCTCATCCCGAAGGTATGTCATGGTCTACAACCTTTTCCATCAAGATGAACAAACTGTGACAAATTATGGTCATAAACTACCCACATGAAAAGGTTCATTGGGGTAGGTGTCATTGTTAACCACTAGTGTAATGTGGAGTGTTTGTAAGATCTCAAGTTTAATCTATACATTTTCTTCTTCGGTCATACAGCATGGTCTTCATTCGTTCATTATATTTGAAAGAAATTATTTTTTGTTTCCTTAGTTTCTTATTTCCAACATGTTCTCGTTATTTTAATGATTGTTCAACTAAAGAAATATAAATTTGCACATGCCAGGGTTTGGGGTAGTCAAATTCTGGTCTAAGAAGGTAGTAGATAAAATGATCAAGGTGGGAATAACTAGTTGATGGAATATTAGTTTGCACTTGGTACCATGGGAGACTCGGAAAATACAACGGTGGAATGCGAGGTATGCTTATGATTTTTCCATATAACAGTTAACCGCTATCACGAAATTTTGGTGACTTAATAATGTTTAAATAATATTCTTTCTAAACAATAGGACAATGACGTTGCCCTTCAATCTTCGCATAAATTTAATAAAAGAAAGAAAGACTTGTGGAAGTTGAGTCAACAACTTGAAGATATCGGAGATTGAAGACCTTTTCATTCAATTCTTTAGCAACGCATTGGAGATACAAGATATCAGCATCTCTATTAGAAGTAATTTTGTTCCATTTATTCTAGATTGTTTACGATTCAATTCTATGACTTGATTTACAATTCTCTTCATCGGGTATTAGCAATATTGTTAAAGATATGCCCTCAGTATTTAGTTAGAATATGTATTGATTTATAACACAATATGCTATATTCAATAAATTCTTTTGATTCAGAAAAATATTACAAACCATATCCTGCGACATCTATTCCGATATCGGAAGAAGTTTCAATTTTTTCAATAATGCAAGAAATAAAAAAAATAGAAATACGTCAAACTAACACAAAATTCAGGTTCATTTCAAAAATCAAAAATGATATTTGTTTGCTACAACATCCAAAACTGAAATCATTACCGGTGTCAGGACTTCAAAGGTCCTTCCTGATACCGGAACAACAACTTAGAACAATTGGAATTGTGGAATGCCAGAAGGAACTCTGATACTGGATGGTAATCCAATTCACTACTACAAAATAACACTAATGTAACACTTTCCTTGCAACTCTTATTAAAAAATATCACAATAACTTATAAAGTGTTACTTAAAACTTTGAAAAGTGTTACGTTAGATCTAATATAAAATCACATGAGCTAATATTTTAAAAGTATTACTTTACGTGCTAATAATACTAAATTGAACCTATTGCAAAGTGTGAGAAAATTGAAGAAGATTTTTACACTTGGCCCGGGAATAAGAAAATATGTGTTCTTGGAGGCTTCATGCTCCATCTGGTGCTCTCTTTATGGCTCACTTTCAAATGATGCTTTTTTTCCAAAAAGTTAAAGCAGTGATAAAAATTGAATTGGAAGTATAAAAAGTATAAAAAATGTGTGGATAAAAATATTCTAGGATTTATTAAAAATGAAAAGAGATATAATACAACATCATTCCAAAATAGAAAGTGAGACATTATCAGAAGACCGGAGGGAGTAGTATATACAACTCAACCCTACAAGAGGACTTCTCCAAACAATACTTTTGACATTTTTGAGGATATGGCCTACGGCCACTGTACCTTATATCAACCTCAAAATGATGCCAAAATTGCTTACACACCAGAAATGCATTATACGGTAATGTCACCATCATAATACGGTTGCCATGAAGAATAGGCCAGCACACAAAATTAATTACTATATAATTAAAAATAGCAATTTCCAAATTAATTATATAATTAAAAATAGCAATTTCCAAATTAATTATTTGTGATTATTAAACTTTGAAAAAGCATATCTAATTGTTCGTATGTGGTGTCATAATAATACATGACAAGATGTATCTTAAATGACAATTACACATGAAGGACTTAAAATTATTTTAATATAACACGTTAGAATTAAATTGATATAAATTTGTTAATTAACTGCACTTTACCTCAAAACTAACTACTCCGAGCTCTAGTTTCCATGCAACTCAAATTCACTCAATAGGTGTTTTTTACTCCTTTCTTTACCCACGCTATTATTTTTCCGGAAAACAAAGAAGAAATACCTCATACTCCCTCTGTTCCAGCTCAATTTGCAGAGAGAGAAACGGAGGGGGTATTTATCTACAGTGGAAAAAGTACATTGGAAGTTGGAAAAGCTGGTAATGTACAGCAGAAATGACAGGAACAGTAATACAAGTCAAAGCAGCTCACAAACGCAATTAACAGGCCTCAATACAGTAATGTTTCCCTCCAGAAATTCTAATTTACACCCGAATTTCAAATTTGGCTCCAAAAAAATTAAATTTTTGGAGCCAAAGTTGAACTGAATAATTTCAGAAACAAATAAAAAAAAGAAGAGCAGCATCACTTTCTGGCCTCTATAAAAGACTTCATGAACTTTTCCAATTCTGCACATTCTCTCCCTTTTCTGGCAGCATTAAAAGCTCTCAGATTTCATCTCTTCACAAAATTCCTGGGCACTAAAAAACAGCAATCATCACAGAGCTCTTAATGCTGCTTGGGCTGTGATGGTGGGAAAGAATCTGACAGATGTGGAAAGGCAGCAAATAGCTCATTTTGTGCTCCAGTACATCGATGAAGGGAAGCTGAAGCATAACAGACGAGTGCAGGCAGCAGCTCAATGGGGCTGTTCTGTCCGGACAATCAGCA
>JAULKK010324787.1:0-11205 GCA_032355705.1 Rubia peregrina | reverse complement strand
TCACAAAAACATAATCTAGAAGCTCGTGAGGACATAGTGTCCATTAGATCCAATTAAGTCTACAAAACTAGGGATTTAGATAAGAAAACCAATAACGGTCATATGGACCCTTTGTAATATAAACCTAGCTAAAACTAGCAATCAACCAACCTAAACATAATAATAAATGTGTCAATGCATTGGTTAACGCATATTTTTAGGTGCAGATCACTGCCATACTACTACCGAATTCTAAACAGTAGATAGTGGCAAGTCGGGTGTTGTCCTTAACGAATAAAGATTTAAAGGATAGGTTCACATAGCAACACACACAAAAGCGTCACCAAGTGTGTGCTAGTCACCAACCGGGGGAGGGGTGTTTGAGTAAGTAACTAAAAGCTAAAAGTATAGACTAACAAGTAAACTAACATGTAAATCTAACTAGATAATAAATAGAGCCTTGAAGGCATTTACATCACATGTTTAGTATTACAATTTGATCCTCGATTCCTAGTCACATAATAAAAATATTTCCTAATCTATACTCGATCACACGATGTGGAGAGATTGATTCATTGGAAACTCCCACGGACTGTCACTTGGTGATTCCGCCCCTCGTTATCTCTCATCTCCCTCCAATTTAGTTACAAGATGTGCACACACAGTCACCTCATAACCCTTACTCCCAAGGTTAATAAATGCACATAAATGTGTAGTAAATTAAATCCTGGGAATAGCATGGCTCCCCATAATCCACGGTTTACACCCACTCTAAAGCGCATCATTTATAACTCATAGCATTAGTGTCTCCCTATTACCCTCTAAGAGTTCATACGAACTAGTTTGCCACAAACTAGGGACATGAGCATTGTGATCAATATATGACCCTGACATAATGATAAGATTACTGACCTAGTCGCCCGTAACTCACGTATCATCCATTGACCAACCCAATCACGCATTTTAGCATAATATAACTCAATAACCAACAATCAGGACTAGTTGTTACACCTAGACATGACCTTCTAGTTGACCATTGACCAAACCGACAAAAAGATGAAATCATCTAGGGTTCATTCCGGATCCTCGCACTAAATCATGTAATAATATCAATTAGTCTTAAGCCATACCGGTAGTCATGTATAATCATAAGCATTAAACACAAGTAATGATGATAATAAAGTAATAGACATGAAGAATTTTTTATAATCTCATAAATAATAAACATGTTTAGCAAATGATCCCAAGTGTTAATCTAGCCTAATCTACTACAACCCATAACAAATTTTGGATCAAGGAAGCTAAACATAATGAAATAAATGAAGAGATAATGAAAAAGTACAATGTAAAACCCAGAAATCTGCCTCCTTTGTCCAATGGATAGAGGGGTGCTTTTATAGGGGGGGAGGGAGAGAGATAGAGAGAATTCAATTCATTAAACCCTAGTCAACCCGAAGACACAAACGGTGCCCAAGTGTTTGGCACAGATAGATCTACACGGTCCATTTCATCTTGTGTCTGAGGGTTAATGATCCGTTCAGATTACACGGGCCGTGTAATTTTACACAGTTGTTTAATTTTACCATCTCATCACCCCTTGCTTTCTGATCACACACTCTAGCTCTTTATTGATGATGTTGAGGTTTCTATCTTCTAGGTGCTTCTCTGGTATCCTGTATTGCAAGAATAAGTATGGGCATAACTCATTTATTCCTAAGTTCCCATTGTCATTGTATGAATGGATATTGTCGCCCAAACCAATGGTTGTGTAGCCAAACTAATGTTCAGGTCCATCTTTGGTTGTTGCATAAGCACCTATCCCTATATGTGAGGCTGTAGAGCGGTCTCTTGATTAGCCACAGTCAACCAGTGGGAGACCTGCTGCATTTCATAAGAAATAGCTCTAAGGTTCAGATCACCCTGTCCCGTGGTTACTGGGACTGACTGCAACTATTGTATTATTGGTTCTTGTGCTTGTTGTAATTGTTTTAAAATTTATGCTTACAACTGCACCTGCATATATGGTCATGACTGCATTGTCCAAGGTATGGATACCTACATTTGTGGCGATATCCACTGAAACTTGGCACTCCCCCATTAGCAAATTTCAACTCACCCATAAGTGAATATGGAACGTAATAAGCATTAGGATTTGGTTTTTAGCGAGACATACCTTTTGTAACATGGATAGTTGCTAGTTTCATTGTAGTGGTAAAATTATGCAATTTCTCCATGAATATAGTGAAGTAGGGTATACACATAGCTGGATAAACTCATATTCGATGGCTTGTTCATCGGTGCAGAGAGATGTTGTACCCTCATTTCTGGGATCTCCATATTCTTGTGTTGCTAGTACGACAGTACCTCTGGTCACAATCGAATTACCATGTGGCACCACCGAGACCACCAGATTTGTTGGTGGATTTTCTATGAATAATGGAGCAACCATAGCCTATTAACTAGTTGCTGGTGTTAGATCGGTCGTTGTTGGCGGGTCAGACCATGGTGGCAGACTGGTAGCCTCTTGGGGTATACCTCATTCGTCAGCATGGCTGGAAGCCGCCTGCGAATGACCCTTGCACATGTTTCTCTTCAAGGGCGCCATGGAACAACGTGTTTAGTTTTTTATAATTGGGTACTAGGTGTGTCAATGGATGCATGTCAAACTGCAATCTGACAGCCGAACATTACTTCAACGCGTCAACCCTACAAAATAAACTCCTCGATGGTGGCCAAGGGAAGAAGCTCTTATGCCAATGTCAGACAAAAAATAGTCGATATGAGTATTGAGAATTGAGTGGATGAAATGGATAAATACCTTGGTATTTATAGGGATTGATCCCCAAGAGTTTTATTAATCATGTTTGGATGAATATACACATTCCATATAGGAATATGTATCTTAACATAATATAATTATCATATATTCAATATACCATAATTGTACATGGAAAATGAGAGTATTCCTTAGGAAGAATCGAAATTGGAGATCGTTCCTTTCACTGTTGGGCTTGGGTCCAAAAAAATATAGTGTTTTTACCTTTGGTCCAGGTGGGTTATAGCAGTATTACCTTCGCCTCGAGTGGGGATCTATAGTTCGACCCTGCGGTGAGGATGTGCAAGATACTTTAATAGACGACAATGATGATGATGAAAGGTAAGATTTCGACTGGGAAACACTTGAAGGCACCAAGACTTTAAGAATTGTGAGATTTGAACACTAACCCAGAAATTCTAATATTTCATTGCCATCTTCTACCTTGATTAGAAGTTTTTTCCGAGTCCACGAACATGAAATTCACCTACAAAAACTGGACAAAGAGCAGTGACAGAGGAAGTAAAATCTTATTTATGAGAGGTAAGAGACGAGGAGGCTATTGGCTACATCTCAAGAGAGGAAGAGGTCTTAGCGCAAGAAAGATCTAATTGTTTACAATGAGGTTCCTGACGTGTCACACATTTTTACAGAAAAAAATCCCAAACAAAAAATATTTCCTATTTTACGTGTCTCTTATTTTGCTAACAATATTTGATCTTAACATGAGACAGTCTCATAATAGAGGGACTCTTATTATTTTTGCGTTAATAAAAGGCATGGTTAAATATGCCTACATTCTATATAAATAAAAGTCAAATGCCGGCCTTTCAAGGGAGCACAATGAGCAACGACTAATGGTTTCTTAGATAAGTTGAGAGGGCTATAAAAGAATTTCAAAATGTGAGTTACAACACTTTATAATTTGACTTGCCATGCCAATTATTTTAATGAGGTTTCTCTCAATGATAAGCTACAAAACATTGTATCTTGCATTAAACATATTGTATGGCTAAAACTAGATTAAGTTTGTGGATAAGTTGAGAGATATCCATTTATGGGTTACACTCTCCAAAAAATTAAAAATGTAAAACTCACACTCTGTTTGAAAATTTATTTAATCTGCAGCATTCGACTAACAACAAAGTGCTTTATAGACTTTTTTTTAAAGTTAAATCATCTCATCGAGATGAAGGGAATTTATAGGCACCTCATACCTTCAAAATTAGAAAATAGTATTTAGAAATTATAAGTATGTCACTTTCCCAATGTTCGTACTCGAATACCTCTACACCCTGTGTTAGTATTCGGTAGTTTGGATCGGGAAATGCACTATAGCTAGATGAGAGTAGACACTCTGAACAAAAAGGAGATTTGTAATCGGATTATCGACCTAAACCATAGTTTAAGTGTATAGTCATCTCCATGTGTGCAGTCCAAAAACTAATTATGTACTGGATAATTAGCAGTTTCTCCATTGCAAATCCGCAGTCAAAAGTTCATCCCATGATGTATGGTCATCCTCGGCCTGCACCGAACCTATTGTCGTATGTCTTTTGTCATGTCTTGACCGAACTCGAAGACCTGTGAGAAGGAAGATAAGAGAACTAGTGAGTAACATCTAATCTAACTGTTAACTCTCAAGGATTGAATTCCATATATGTCCAGGTTTATTAAACCTCTAATCTTATCAAGCAGTTGAGAGAAATGAAGAGTAGAGGTAACTTTGTCCAACATAGCATGATTTGCTAATCCATTGGCCACTGTGTTACCCTCTCTGAGAGTATGTGTAATGTTCAATGATCCCAGTTTCATATGGATGTTATTCGCTAGTTCAAATAAGCTCCAGTGAGCATTAACCGGATTTGTCACCATATTTACCACTTTGAGGCAATCAGATTCAAAGCAAATGGTTTCATAGAATGTGTGAGCCATATTCACTCCCAGATTAAGAGCAAGCATTTCAGCATGTATTGGAGACTCTGCTTTTGTATACTGACATACAACAAATAGAAGTGAGCCATCCTTATCTCTGAACACTAATCCTAAACCAGATTCTTTTGTGTTGTAGTTCCATGAGGCATCAACATTACATTTAATTCCATTAACATGCTTCCTCCATGTAACTTCTACTATGTTTGGTTTTGCTGGTTTCAGCCATAAAGGGAAATAACCTCAAGATGCAAGATCAATATCATACTCATGGAAGATGTAAAATGGTTTTGCAGTATATGCATAAAAATCATGCTTTTAATATCCCTAAGTAAGAGAGGCACACTAGGATTCTAATTCCCTATTCCTTGCCTTCCACAAAATTCCAAATTGAGATTGAAACAATGTTGTGTATTAGTTGAGAGTGTATTGGTGTGAAACCAGTTTTTGTAAGAAAGAATGAGATTCTATCCCAGATAGAAATGAAAATTAGGGTCTGGATCCCTAAGAAACTATTCACACCCTTCCAAACCTCACCAGCCAGAGCACACTCATTCATGAAATGATCAAGAGGATCAATGTTATAACAGAAAGGACATTTTGAAGGGAGCTGTAATCCAAAATGAGAGAATATTATCAAAAGGTAACAGTGAGTTCATGATTTTCACATAAACACTGAAACCTTTAATGGTATTCTATTGCTCCATAATGCCTTAAGTGAAATCGAGGTACCCTTTTTTTTCCTGAGGGAGTTGTAGGCTGATTTGAAGTTGAAGGATCCCTTGGTTTCTGGTTTCCAAATAAGCCTATCATTCCTTTGATCATGTGTTTGTGCACCCTATAAGAATTCAAACAAAGGAAGATCAGTTAGTTCAGTCAATCCAGGCATGAAGTCATGTTTCTATTCTATGAAATGTGCTACATTGCAATCAAGTGGTATATCTGTCATTTCATGATCTATCAAGTCTATAAGGGGGCCTCTATCTGTCCAATTTGAATTCTAGAAGTTACATTTCCCTGTTCCATGTATAACACTAGTAAGCTGTTCAACAAAAATATTCACATGACAAATTCTTTTCCAATTCTGAGAGGATTTTGCTGTTTTTGGTAGGGAAACAATGAAAGAAGTCCATGGTGCTCTTGCAGTCTGAAATTTCCACCAAAGTTTAACTGAGAAGGCCTTGATTATTGTTTGAATGCATATAAATCCCAGTCCATTCTTAGCTACTGGATAGCACATATCCCCCCACTTCTTCCACACCTTTTTTTCTATAAGTCAGTAGACCCCCAGAAGAATTTAGAAAGTATGCTTTTAATGAGCTTAATGATGTGCACTGTTGGTTTCATAACAGCCCAGAGATGCTGGGACATAGAGTATAAACATGAATTAATGAGTACAATCTTACCCCCAGAAGAGAGCCATGTGTTTTTCCAATTATTTATTCTTCTGTCTAGCATTTCAATCAAGGGTTGAAAGTATACAGATTTCATCCTACCATTAAAAATGGGACATCCCAGATATGTGAATGGAAAAGAGCCTTTTTTCATTCCCATGATAGACCTGATTTGCCCAATTTTTGCAGCTGTGGTATGCTTGCTAGTGTAGAACTCACTTTTCTCATAAATTATTTTTTGGCCAGGTGTATTTTAAAAAAATAGTAAGGAAAACTTTCATTCTTATCGAATTCAACTTACTAGATTGCATAAAAATGACTGTATCATCAGCATAAGAAAGATGAGAAATAGGGATAGCATTTCTAGGTAGAGCAAAGTACTGTAATCTTCCATTTTCAAAGATATAAGCTAGACTTATTGTAAAAGCTTATGAGAACAAATTAAAGAGGAATGGAGAAAGGGGGTCACCTTGTTTGATTCCACGAGTAGCTCTGAAAAAAACCAATTGGATTACCATTAACTAAAACAGATTACCAAGCTTGAGACAAGTTCTTCATAATGAAATAGAAAAACTTACCATGAAATCCAAACCGAAGAAGGACGCTATTGAGAAAAGGCCAGCTAAACCTATCAAATGCCTTCTTCAGGTCCAATTTTAAAATGCAGTTTGGGTATCTATTTTTCCTATCTAAGAATCTAATCATTTCTTTAAAATAGATAACATTATCTGAAATATCTCTATTCTTAAGAAAAGCATATTAGTGATTGGAATTAGAGTCTGCATATATGGTTTTAATCTCTCCATTAAGATCTTTGAGAAAATCTTATTGGAGACATTAGAAAGACTAATGGGTCCATAGTCATCAAAGGAGGATGGAATGTCTTTTTTGGGGATGATTGATATCCAAGTACTAGCAATCCCCTTTGGGATCTTTGAGTTAGATATGAAATCATTTGAGCCAGCCAGCAAATTTGATGAAATAATAGACTATGCTTTAAAGAAGAAACAAGAAGAGATGCCATTAGGCCCTGGGCTACTCTGTTTATTCAAACTGAGCACTACATGTTTCAGCTCTTCCAGTGTGACTGGTTTTAAAAGAGTGTTGTTGTCCTCATCTGTTATCATCCTAGGTATGTGAGATAGAAAGTGGGAGTAATACACTCCATCATCTGGTGCAGTGGAGGCAGTGAGGAGGTCAGTGTAATAGGAAACTTCCTCCTGCTCTATTCCAGTAGCATCTTCTGTCCATGATCCTAATGAGTTTTTTTATTTTGGTGATGCTTAATCTACTCTCAATTTCCTTCACTACATTATGGAAATACTTAGTGTTACTATCTCCATCCTTTAACCACTTAACCTGAGCTTTATATTTCCAGAAATGTCTTTGTTATTTGATAGCCCTAGTAAGCATAGTTTTTGCTTTTTTTAGTTTGATTAGTTCAATGTTTGAGTGATCATTGTCAAAGGTAATTTCCTGAGCTGTGAGTGCTTTCTCATCTTCCAATACATTATTATGTATGTTTCCAAACACCTCTCTATTCTATATTTTTAAGCATTTTTTTAATCTCATCAGTTTAAGGTAGAAACCTATCAAACCAGTTTCATCTAAGAAGAGGATCCAGTTGTTCTTTAGCACTTCTAGGAATGACTCTCTATTGAACCATGTATTTATAAATCTAAAAGGTCTAGGAGAGGATTTCATGGTATTGTCTATACTTAGGAACAGGGGGCAGTAATCACTAGTCAGTTTATTCAAAATCTAAATAGATGAATTTGGAAATTTTGTTTGCCACGATGCATTACACAGACCTCTGTCCAGTCTCTGTATAGTAGGGTGCCTAATTCTTCTATTAGTCCATGTGAAAGAATTTCCTACTGTATTTATGTTATCTAATGTCATAGTGTCTATGAAGTGAGAGAAGTCTCTACTAATTCTAAGATTAGGTGTACATGGTCCCTTATATTCAGTAATGGATGCAATGGCATCAAAATATCTAATGAAAAAAGTCTCAGGAAAATTAATGTTCCTAAGATCATTCCACAAGTCCAATCTCCCTTTCCTAGTTTTCAATCCATAGACAGAAACTGCATTCATTGAAGCATTAAATTTTTGGCTATGTATTGAGACATGTATGAACTGTAGATTGTGAGTTAGTAGAGTGACTGTGAGGTGATCATCCCACATAATCCAAAATTTTCATTTTCAGCTTGAAGGCAGTTTGTAAATTTTAAGATAGACATATAACCATGGCACTCTGTATTTTTATGCATGGGTTCTATAATGCATACAAGATGAAACATGTGGGTTAGAACAAGTCTTTCTAATCTTCCATGGAGGTGGTCATACCTCGGATGTTCCACACAAGCATTTTCATTTTTGAAAAATGTAATGACATTAAAAACTGAGTTTATGGCCTTTTGTGGAGGACCTCGTCATAATCCTATTAAGTTGTGTGAAATAATTTTTTCAATGTAGGACTTTTTTGGGCTGACATTTTCTTTTGTGTAGCCATTACATGCATTATGCTAACATGGGAAGAACACTTCTGATTTGACGTATCCAGTGTGTCTTCCACCTCTTGAATCTCCAGTTGTCCCTCTTCAGGTGTGATAGAGTTGACCAGGTCGCCCCCACCATTTTCTTCCATTTGCAATGGTAGAAATCTATTTACTCGGTTCTTCTACTGAGAGTAGAAGAATGTGTTATCTAGTAAATGAAATTGATTATATGAGGATGACTTACCAATATACAGAGCTGAATCATCTGTGGCATACACTTTAGGCTTTGTGAACCGGGCTGCCGAGAAATCAGTTGTCCTGTTATCATTTTCCTGGCTATAGTTTGTTGTATCAGGGATTGTAATGGGGAATGTAGAAACTTGTATCCCTTGTAGGTCTCTGAAATTCTACTGAGTGTGCTCAATAGGTGAACCAGTGGGGTATGTATCTTTGGTGGCTTCACTCAATGAATCAGTACTATCAATGGCCTGGAAATGCATCCCCATCTATCTGGAAGGACTAGTTCTCCACCTCCATACCTGAGTTCTGATAGTTTTATCCTTATCACTGGAAGAAACTCCTGATGAGCCTGCCTTATTCAAAAACTCAACTTATTTAAGAGCCTGTGAGATCAGAGTACTTTTTAGGTGATGTGTTTGTTGTGTATTATGTTCATTCCTATCATTAGTCCCCATCATTGTTTTTGTAAAAGACCATCCGCGAGGGTGGTAGAAGATATTCGAAGGTCATTCACAAGGATGATAGAAGATATCGAAGGTCATTCACAAGGATGGTAGTATATTGAAGGCTACGGACTCCAAAGTGTGGTAGTATATGGAATTGAACCCAGAAAAAGCAGATTTGAAGTTCAAGGTAGCCAAGAAAGAAGCTGAGAAATTGTAGTCGGAGAGTTGCACCAATTTATGGGAACGATCCAAGAATAATCATCCATTTTGGGTGGCACCATTGGATTCTTCTTCTTGAGCACTATAAAATCGACTACAAGAACTCTCAAATCGGATAAGCGATTCATCCATAGCAGTGCAAACAAGTCAGCCGGCCAACCGGCCGGCAGGGTCCGTGCACGAAGCCAAGACCATCCATGCTAGTCCGTGCAAAGGCCCTTACATGGACGTTGCACGTTTGTGTGAGCCATTATACGAGGGGTCCTGAAAAACTCCCAAACGGCTAAGTATGGGCAGGGCCGCTTCATTTTACATGTCTCGTGCCGTTCCAAGTCCCAAAAATCAAGACCAGCCCATGAGGTGTAAGAAACAACACGGGTCGCTCCAATTTTCTAAGCGAAAATTCCTTCCAGCTGATGCGCCACGCCAAACAACACAAGGCGTGCAAATCAGAAGTTTCGGAGCAAAAGGTGAAACACTCATGGGTAAAATGGTTAAGAAAAGATTTTCATTATCTTTTAACAATATTTTTAAGTTGAAATAAATGGATTAATTAATTGATCTTTTGATTGAGAACACATTTTGATAAGTTAATAAAATATGCATGTACGTACTTTTCTTTGTTGTGCGTGATATAATTATTATAATTTATTTGGTTGATTTAGTGTTTTAATCATTTATTATTATTATTTTTTATTCTAACATTATATATTTCCAAATTATTTTATATTTTGAAAGTATAATACATAATTTATTAAAATTTAAAATATATATACATGTGTGTGTATATGTGTTGATTTGAGTTTTACTCGTACGAAATAAATCCAAACTAATAATTAGTTTCTTTGGATGGGATCCATAGCATAAAACTTCAATAATATTGCTAATGTTATAGCTTATTGATAATATCATTTATATTGAAATCTAATTTGGGAGTTTATTTTTGTAGGATTTATTTTCTATATTCAAATTGTCTTTGCATGTGATAAATTCTTACGAATAAGTGATGGTGGATAAATTTATCATGCATGTTATAAATTCTTAAGGAATAAATGTTTATGAATAAAACATATCCAATATTCTATGGATATTATTTTTTTGAATGATTATTTTGTATATGGTATTCCTACTCTTGTCTAATACACAAACTGGATTTCCAATCACTATTAAAATATATAGATAAATATAATATACATAATCTATAATATGTATATTTATAAATTTTTGTTAAATTTTGTAAATCCTTAATAAAAATCATATATTTTAATAAAATTGTATATACAATCTTAGAAATATATTGCATATATTAAATATAATCTTTATTATTCAAATTATGTTGCATGTCAAGGATTGTTTGCAATGGATGATAAACCGTATTTATTATATCAATTTAAGAACTTATTTTCTTAAAATTTCATAAAATTATTTTAATATGACCTTGCATGTAACTTTAGAAGTTGGAATGTAAAGCTTCATACCTTTGTTGGATATTTCCTTCCTTTTTATTTGAAGAAGGGTGATATGAATCTCCTTACGAAGACTCTGATTTGCCGAATATTGGATGTTTAACTGAAGAGGAAATCTCGCCCAACCTCTCCAATAGCACGAATTGCAGCGTCTAGCCCGCAGGGTACACTCAACTCGACTTCTAAGCGTCTAGCTCGCAAGGTACACTTAAA
>JAULKK010324777.1:0-21213 GCA_032355705.1 Rubia peregrina | reverse complement strand
ATTACAAAAATAAAATTGTACAATGAAAATTTGAATTTCAATTTATTTTGACAAATAAATTTATTTAAATTAAATATTAAAGATAAATTAATGAGTAGAATAGAAAAAATCAAGTACTTTGCACAAAGGTTTCTTGTGGTTATTTTTGTTGAGGTAACTACTTTTGATGGGGTGAGAGAGAAAAATTAAATATTTAAGGGATAGAAACGACAAGAGTGGTTTTACGGTGGTTTCATGATTGTACGTGATCTAACTGCGGTTGATGGGCATGATTTGTGTCTATTGTAATGCTACGTGTTTAGTTGAACATCAGTATAGTGTCTAGTTTCAACAAAATTTTCCAATGCATTATTATAATGTACTATGCATTTTGTTAAAGAGAATTTCTATATAGGTGACTAATGAAAATTTCAGTTGGATACTCAAAATTTAAAATTGTTTTGAAAAGGTATCTAATTTTTTAATCATTATTAATATCTCAAAATTAAAAATATATTTTAGTTATAAGTGGGTACCATTGTAACACAATTTTGATCAAAATTTGAACCCATTTTTGGTTGAAAGGTACCATTTTGAGACATAAATTTAAAAGTGGGTACTTGTAAAGGGAAAAATAAAAATTTGGGTATCATACCGTGAATTTCGTTTAGGGAAATATACAAATACAAATCTATATAATTGGGAAGTGCAGATATAACCCTGAGATAATTTTTAGTACAAAAATTATTCTGACTACTAAATGAAAGTGCAAATATAATCCTATGACACCAATTCCGACGTTAACTCACATTTTCCGGTAGTTGACTGACTTGTAAAGATCAAAATACCCTCAGACTTGAACGCTGAAATATGATTGACTGTTTTATCATTATCTATGGGCCCCATATGAAATTTGATTTACTCCCTTTTGTTTTCAAATATTCTGCCCATCTGTTTTTTCCTCAAGTCCGCCATCTCCCTCCAGCCCGCTACCGCAATTTCCTCCCTGTTATTCCCTCATAATTTTTGCATGAAACTCGTGTCTATATTTTTCATTTGGGAAAAATTGATTTGTCGTCGATTAAGTGAAATAGATGGGTTAATTGTTGTTTAGAGTGTGGTATTGTCTTAAGGAGTTTCCTGTTTTGATTCTTGCAGAAAGATTATAATGGATTCGTTGACCTACACTCTGAATCATGTGCACCGTGAAAGATCTGTATGCCATGTTTGTTATAAGGGAACGATTGTTTGTGTGTCACGATCGGCCTCCAATCCAGGGAGACTGTATAATTGATGCCTTCACGGACATGGATTCTAGGGTTGGGTTGTGCCTGATGATTTTGACTCGAGTAGAGGCAGTACATGAAGTTTGATGTCGCATCAAATATTTAGTAGTAGATGTTCTCGACGAAGTACTACTAGTTCTACTAAGGTCGAAGAAGGTATAGTTGTGCCAGTTGAAGGTGTTGTTGCATTCCAAAATGGTTGCAACTATGCATTCATTCTGAAGACGTTGACAGTATTGAATTTGGTGTTGCTTGGTGCGAACATGTTTCGGTTTTTTGAGGTTTCTTGGAAAGTGAACGTTGGTGCTTTCAATTAGTTCTTGGTTTAGGCCGGATATGTTCCAACATCTAGTGTTTTGGTGTGTATTCTGTTAATTGTATCTATGTTTTGACTGGGTGTAGATAAGTCAAATGCTTGTCTCTATTTTGATTGGTGGTAGTGTTATTTGATCTCATTAGCTCATATAAAAATTCGATCATTGTTAGTAGTAGTTGTAATTAGGTACATATTGTCATTGAGTAACAGATTTAAGTAATGAAATAACCCTAAATAAATAAGTAAAGTGCATATATAACCCCAAATAATTCATAAAAGTGCAAATATAACCCCGACTAATTCAGTAAAGTACAAATATAACCCTGAAAACTCATTAAAGTGCATATGTAACCCTTCTTATATGGAACAAGTCCTGATATAACCTTACGTAATCTGTTGAGGTGCAAATACAACTTACGAAATTGTGATACGACCCTAGTTGTAGTCAGGTTGTTTAAATTGCACTTAAAAAAAACTGATCCGAACATATTCAATTATTACAAACATCTCTTGAGTAGATAATTCGAAAGACATTTTGAACAACAAACATCACTACATTAATATAGGTTCAAATGTGTTACAATGGAAGTGGACCACACGAAACACGTAGTGTGATACATAGTTCATATAAATATCTGCTGAAGGCAGCGAAGGTTGCAAAATATAAAGGAAATATTAGAAGTACGGAAGCTAGAAGGTGATTTATAACTATCGTACAAGTACATGGAAACAATTCTAACTAATGCAAAGTCCACAAAAGAAACATTAATTTTCTCATGTTTGATGACATAAATTACACACAAAAGGTGTTCATGACTGATATCAATTGTGGTCAGTTGGTGGTGGTTGTGACACACTTCTTCTTGGACTTCCTGTTTCCTTCTCTGGACTGAGTGTGGATGGAGTAGTTGGTTGTGTGCTGGAACTGGGGACATGTGATACGGGTGACGTATTCACCGATGGAGCTAGAGTTGGGCCAAGCAACCTTGCATCCCTCTCACTGAAAAAGAGTCCTTCCCCACATTCTGTTGGATGTAGCCTCCACTTTAGTACCAAATACAGGGATCTCTCTGGGAGGTGCAGGCCCAGATAGCTGCAAAAATAGACAATGCAGGGGAATGCTAATAATTAGTTATATAAATTGCAGCCAGAATCCAACATAATTGTTTGAAATCCAATATAATCCAACATAATTGTATGATGCTGGGGAATGCTAATAATTAGACGATCCAACATACTCATATTACCTGCGGGTTTGTTGGGTTCAGATAGTTGAGGCTTTCGAGCACAATGTTCCCAGGTAATATGTGTACTATGACTGGTCCTAAACCTCTGATTGCCATACTAAGATCCTGAGCATGGTACAAAGTAAGGAAATTAATTTGGGCGTTGTACGTAGGTTTCAATGTCAAGTGTTGAAAACAAAATAATATTTGGAAAATGATAATACCTCGACATTGTATTGGCGTGGTAAATGTGAGATAGATTTATCACCTTGCTTCCGACCTTGAATTTCTCCAGTGTCTTATTCAACATGATATTGTCACGGGTTATTGGAACCTATACTAAGTATGATTGTTGGTCACCACTATTTAGTTCAACGATCTCCTGCTCGGCAACAACTTACTCCTCCACAACTACATGCACTAGAACCACAACATCTTGCTGCCCCATCACATCTGGTTCATCTGTGACAACCATGTCCTCCCTCTCAGGTGACTCTTCGACGATCACTTGCACCAGAACGCTCTTCCTATCATGAACATTTGATGTAGTAGACCCTTCTTAGATGCTATACTGCTTCTCCATAGCATCCAATGTTTGAAGCATCAGCTTCTCATCCTCATCATTACCTTCAAACTGAGCATGTACGATTTTCATTTAATATGTTAATTTATCAAATTCAAAATGATTTAATTTCATGTTATATGATGTCTCACCTGGATAGTAGGATCTGCCACTTGCAACATACGCCTCGCTGTTTGCGTAGTTCTTCTTGTCTTCTTCTTAATTGTTGGTTGTAACTGTGGTTCTGCAATTTCATTCTTTGATTGTTGAATGGTTGCAATCATATTCATGATTTCCTGCACAACATGCAATACAATAATGTCATTAGAAAAAAAATGAATCTAAACCTATAAAGAAGCCATAAGTTGATAGTTAGGTAGTCATAAGAATGTGGAAATTTACCTCTTCGTCATTCAAAACAGGAGGTGGGAATTGCATCTCTGTATCAGTTGCCTCGTCATGGTTATCAAAGCAAACCTAATGTTTACCACCTTCTTGAACCTTTTAGAAGAAAATAACGTTAGAGCCAGCCACGTGATGAGTAGAAATTGTAAAGGTGATAATCAAAGTACAATTTGAAAATCATTCAAAGCACAATCTGAAAACCATTCAAATCACAATCTCATAATCTAAAAATCATTTGAAGCACAATCCGAGCATCATTAAAAGCACAATCTGAAAATCAAAGTAAGGAAATTGATAAAGTGAAAGCACAACCTGAGCATCATTCGAAGTAATTTCATGATCATGCTGCTCTGCATCGTCGGTAACCTTTTCCTACAATCAGTAGATATTCATCGCATCATATACCAAGTGAAAATATTACATGTTCTCAGTAAATACTTATTTCAAGAAATTTTGGGACATTCTACCTTTCTCTGCCTTCTTGGTCTGGACGGCCCCCTCGTACTTGAACTTGCACCTGCTTTCCGTCGCTTAGTTGACTCCCTAGAATTCGGATCCTTCGTAGATCTTGTTCACTTTGGAGGTTAATCATTAACCTCCCTGGACACTACCCCGCCTCTCTTGATTCCAACACGTGATGTTGCTTGTGTAGTGGCTTGAGAACTCGACTCCACTCTCTGCTGCATGAAGAAAAATAAATAAATTTCACCGACTTAGAAATAATGTGCTAAATTGTTCTAAATAATATTTGACCATAAAATTGATTTATAGTGGTAATACCTGGGATGCTGCAGTAGACTTAGTAATTTGTGCTAATTTTTCCCTTTGACTTTGGGTCCCCCTTGACATAACCTTACATTGTGAACATATGCTCCACATTTGCTACACTTCCTCTTCTTGATGCTGCCCTGTCCATCCCAGTCCTTTTTTGTTCTCTTTATCTTTGATCTCCCAATCCGACGATGCAATTCCGGAGGTTGGCACGGCTGAGCAGTTGGCCTAGGTGTTCAGAACGTCTTGTGAAGTAAGGGCTGGAGCATGTGGGAGTAGGCTTTCAGAAAGGTTTCTTTAGATAACATGGGATTGCATGATTCGTGGAGGGAGGGGGTGTCTTTTGTGAAACAGTATCGTAATCGCATGCCTACATGGTATCCTTGTGTTATCCCAAACACCACAGTCGCATGACCACTTATCAAGCCTCATTCGGTAATGAGAATCACCATGTACTATTTCTTAGTTTGTATCTGAGCAAGGAGTGAAGGTAACTCGTCAAGAGTGTTTTGAAACGAGCTTCAACATTTCTTTAGTCCGTGGACACATTACACTATCCCAGGCTACACATTTCTTCTTATGCTCATCCAACCTTGCCATTAACTCTTTTCAGAATCCCTCCACCAACGTAAGTATAGGCTGGTTTCTCAACCCTCAAATCCAATTGTTGAATGACTATATTGGGTTGTTAGTGACGTTGTCACACTTCAAGGCTGTCGAGAAAGTGTATATAGCCCACAAAACATTACCATGGGAATTAAAGTACTGATAAGCCTCCACATTTAATTCCTTCATTTGCTCTATTGCTTTCGTGAAATCCCTTTTGTAATATGACATAGCAGCTCTCCAGAACAACTTCTTAAAAATATCCACAGGGTGCTTTCTACGGAAATTAGCATAGATATGCCGGCTGTACCTCCTCTGTGTGGCGTGAGGCACAATCTCATCAATTTCCTTATCAAGGCCCTGCATTACAGAAAAAACAGTGCATAAGTCATATCGGGTAAAATTAGAAAACATTTCAAACATATAGGGTTATATTTGTGCATAAGTACAATAAGTAAGTTATATATGCACATAATCAATCACATAGGGTTACATCTGCACATAATAAAACATATAGGATATATATGCACATAATTAAATCATATAGGGTTATATTAGCACATATTTAAATCATATAGGGTTATATCTATACATAATTAAATTGTACAGGGTTACATCAGCACAAATTCCTAACAGTGAAAAACTATGAAAAAATCAACAACCAACACATTCTTCACAATATGCACACAAATCCTAAACTAGAACAGTCATGATACATATTCAACCAGCTAAACCATAAACTCCAAAATTCAAACTCCAAAAAAAGTATACGATAACCAATCTTCTGCTGATCAGTCATGAAAGTCCAAAGTTTGTCTTCTGCAAATCCTCCCAGGAATAACTCCATATGTTCGAAGAATAAAAGCCAACAATCTTTGGATTCAGACTCGACATACGCAAAGGTAAGGGGGAAAATGCTATCATCTGGGTCATTCACAATTGCACTAAAAAAACCTCATTGTACTGCTCCTTAAGGTGATAGCCATCAAATCCCAGAAATGGATTGTATCCTGCTAGAAATCCCTTCTTCTCAGAATCAAATTCAATGAAAAATCTTTTCACATACGGCATTGGTTGGCCCGGGTCATATTGCATCATCACTTGATTGTCCGGGTTACTACTCCTCACCTCTTTGCAATACTGTGGGATTGCTTTGAATGATTCACCGTGGCTAGCATCTAGCATCAATTCTGCCAAAATTCTTGCTCTCATCAACTAGTGACGCTATCGCTGAGCACAAAAAAAATTCAAGTGTTCCATCACTACCTCATTAGAAACTTGTCGATCGGCCTGAAGAATTGCAATAAGTTTCTTCGATATCAATCTCTGCGGCAGCTTCACCTTCTGCCTACACTTATATTTTCCATCCAGGGTGTGAATACTAAAAGTATAGCCATCGGGTGGTATCGAGTTGTGGAGCCTCAATCCACAATTATCATCAGAACACCTAACTATGACTCTAATCTTCTCTATCTTCACGTGTTTAAAAACGAAGCCCTCCTATATCGAGAAGTCGAGCAACAACTCCTTAAAATATTTTTGGGTCTGGAAACTCATCCCCTTGACCAGTGTCACTGCCAGCATCATCATATGACTCAATCTCAGAACTTGCCTCAGTGTACTGATGATACCAGTCATGGTCTTGGTATGAATATCGAGTTCTTGCACATAATCTTCCTCTTACGAACTGTCTTCTTCCGTCAATGTCTCGGTCACAACTTTACCGGCTTCTTTGATTGCCCATTTTTCAACTTCACTTTTTTATTACCTGATTTTCCATCATTTCAGTGTTGCTGCTCTCACCCCGAGGACCACCTTTCGGAGGGTTAACCACCTCACAATATACCTCCAGCTTCTTTCCTCCACAACATAAAGCAAACGTATTTGTGACGTCCTCTTCGGATTGCAGCATCACCCTGTCATCACCATAACTCAGCTTGATTTCCAGATTTTTCCATCCGACTTTAGTACCACAAGAGAGTATCTTTCGGGATCGATACCCTCAAGCACCTTCCAACTGCTACCGTGATGGAGGATAATTGTGTACACTTCATCCCACCATATTGAAAAACAAAGGCAGAAATTATAAAATACAAAAAAATACACTAAGGGTTATTTTTGTACATACAACATATAAGATATACACAGAGTTATATATGCACATACATGAAACAATATGGGTTATATATGTACAAATAATAAATATTTAGGGATATATATGCACATATAATAAATAGTCAGGGTTATATATTCACATATAATAAACAGTCAGGGTTATATATGCATATACAATGTATAGTCAGGGTTATAACTGCACATATATTAAGCAGTCAGGGTTATATATACACTAACACGATACAAATTATAAGAGCAGATTCACCAAACTTGCTATCGATGTTTGATTACACAACAACGCGGTCTAATGTCCAAGTCTAAGTTCAGTATCATCACAGAACTTCATCATATCAATATATAACTTCACCAGATTTTCCAACAACAACATTCAAGATATTCCTAAATCCAGTTCACCAACTTGGACCATACCATCCAATCCATATGCACAACAACATGACAATTATCCAACAATCATTCAAAATTATCACACACACAACCCCCCCCCCCCAACAACAATAAAAACAAGTCATATATCAAAATTGCATTCAACATCATCAACAAGAATCATATTAAAAGCATCAATTATTTTACAACCATACATTCTAACAAAATACCAAATAATTCTACAACATGAAACCCTCAATCATGAGTCCATCCACCATTACCACATATTATCCATGTCCCACCTTAACCCCCTTCAACATTTTAAACCCTAGGTACATAAACAGGGCACTATAACAACCACATACACAACAGTAAACATCTTCGAATCATCAATCTGGACATTACACTACAAAATTGATTAAAAAAGCTTTGAAACCCTAGTTTCTTAACAAATATACCATGTTTCTATATTCAAAGAACGAGAACGTATTATAATATACACAATCAGACTCTTAACATAAATATTAGACAAATTCCGATGGATTTTAGAAAGACCTTACCATTTTTTAGGGTTTTACTTTAGCAAATATGGGTTCTCGTCGAATCATGACATCCACAAATGCCATCCCTTCACCGAACGCACTGGAGACCCTACGTCATCTATGGAATGCGACTCAACATCGACAGCAACCGGCCAACCTTACAGATTGAACGGGTACAACGAGTTTGGTTTGGTTTTCTATGATTGGGAGAGTGAGGAAGACGAGTGAATTTCAGTTAGGGTGGGAATGGAAGACAAAATGAGATATTAATGAGCATGGGGAAATATAGACAATTCATAATTTGGAGTTTTCAATTAATTTTTTAACAAAAACTGTCAGGGATAAATTGAACTTTTCATCAAAATCTAGCATCCAACTGCCAGAAAAGTTATATTTGCACATAATCTAACTATTTAGGGTTATATTTTCACTTTCAATAATCCCAGGGTTATATGTGCACTTTCGTCAATTGTGTAGGGTTATATATGCACTTCGCTCAAAAGAAGAAGGAGAAAGAGAGGGAGGCAAACAAAATTTAGGATCAAGATCAAACTACTATGAAAGAAAAATTTCCTGAAATGAGTTTGTTATTGATTCATTAGTAATAGTAGAAGATTACGTTAGAGAGTTGTAAGGTAACTACAACTCTAACTCTAACAAACCTTAGTCCCCTATTTGACTAAGTCTAACAGTTAGTTTATTAGGTATTTTACAAAATAGGGGTTTAGAATTACCCTATATGGTTATTTTCCCCAATTTTCCTAGTCTGTAAGCATTTTATAGCTAACGTGTTTCTCATTTATGATTTGGTCTATTCATATGTGATTTGTGAGCTTATTTGGAGACTATCATGTAGAAAACCACTTACAAGGATGGTAGAAGATTTAAGAAAGTTATTTACAAGAATGGTAGAAGAAGGAATACAACTTACAAAGTTATAGAAGATAGATATCAGTAGGAAGGCAATGTAGCGGAGGAAGATTGATCGAGGTTTTTGGAGCCTAGTTATGGGAATGATCTGAAATGAATTGGTGTCCATGGATAGCATCATTGGATTCATTGGTGTGTCCATTTTATATAGTTATTTTGGGATCTTTTGTACTCATTTTGGTAGCCTTTTATGCTTTAGATACTCTATTTTACCTTGAAATCCTATTACTAGAGTTAGGAGTAACTTTATAGCTTTTGTCCCTTGTAATAAGGATTCTGTGAGACGAGATAATTGTTGAAGATTTGAAGGCCTTGAAGACTCCATTTTGAAGACCATGAAGACTTTTGGAGACCCGAAGAAAGGAAGAGGAGACAACTACATGAAGACCAAAAAGATAAGTCACTTGAGGGCAGAGTACTCTGACCGTCACGAGTAGCGACGGATGTGTCACGAATCGCGATGGCCATCTGCTCATCACTTTTCTCTTTCTTCCCCAACTCTTCTCTCCTGATCTGAATAGCGAAAAAACCCAAGTTTCTTCCATTTTATCTCTTAGTTTCATCTTAAATTCATGTTTGAATTTCTTGTGTTAATAAGTATGTACTCAAGTAGCTAAACATAACCTTGGGAGAAATTGATTAGGCTTCCAAGCCCATGTCTTGAGATCTATTTATAAGCTATTTAATGCTTTGCTATTGTGAATTTATTGTGTTAAAATGGGTTGTTGAATTCATTTATGATGTTGGAAGTTTGATTATATGAATTGCTTGTACGATTATGTGTTAGGGTTTGAAGAAAGTAGCAAGTTCTTCCCTCTTTGATATGAAATCCAAAAGCATGATTTAGGGCTTCTAATGTTGTGGATGATTTGATGAGTGCTAGGTAAATGTGGTGATTTTGAATTCTTCGTCATGTTTATTTGTGTACCAAACAAGAGAGGTCTATGAATGTTGAACGTTCTTGGCTAATCTTGTGTAAACGCATGAATTGGTTAAATGTTTAGACACGGTGTAGTGTTTATAAGTGTTACCAAACTTGTTGATTCTTTGAGCTTTATGTCATTAATGGGATACCTTTAGACGTTGAACGACTAAAGGGCTCATTAGTGAGGTTTAGCGAGAGATATCGAATTCACTCTCGTAAACTACTAACAAAGAATAATGGGAGATTTATCTTCACAACAAGTAGTAAAGGTGTTGAATAGGTTATATTTTCAATGATAGATAGAAGGCTTGGAAGTATAATTCAATTGCCCCCAAGACTCCGTAATTCATACTTAATCCCGTTTTAGTGATTGTATGCTTTGTTGGTTTGATTTGTCTTTAAATTGTTAACTTAGAAAAACTAAACCAAAAACCCCTCTCTTTATGTGCTTATATATATATATATATGTGTGTGTGTGTGTGTGTGTATATCTATATATCTAGCGTAGTATTTACCATTTTATGAGCAAACACTTGAGAATATCCCCCTGTCTCTGTGGACGATCCCAACTTGCCACTAGCAACTTAGTTGTAGTTAGTAAGCAATAAGGGCTTAAAAATTACATCTTTGAGAGGTACGACGATGACCTCCGATACTCCTTACTAGAGTCTTTAAAAGACGAAGAAACATATTAAAAGTAGAAAGAAAAACTAAAATGTTTTAACAAGAGTGATGAGATTACTTGGTATTTACAAAAATTAGTGCATGAAAATAGAGCTAAACTCCAAATAACTTAAATTAGGAGCTCCTAATAGACATGGTTAAATGACCCTCAATTAATAGAACAATAGGCCATTTGTTTCTTTCACAATTTACTAACGATGCCATACAATAGAAACTCAAGACATACTACTCCTGTTTCTTGAGTAAATCTTAAAACTTATTACTTAGGAAGATAATTCCTCTTTAATAAGGCAGACAACACTTGAAGAACTCGAAACATTATGCTTAGGTTTGATTTTCACAGTCAGTTTGTTAAAAGTATATTGTTTAATATATTTTAGGAAATGGAAAGCCATCTTATTTCTTCCAATCTCAGAGGCGTATATAACAAAAAAGACTCCATTTCATCTTGATTTTGTAAAAATATTCCCATAATCATTTACCAGATTCATTTGTTTTATTGTCAAAACTTGTAGAATACAACATTTAAACCTTCTAGTAGCATCATTATCCCAACTCACATACCCAATCTCAGCTTTGTTGATGACACATCAATCTTCCTTAGATCTAGTAAGTCTAATCTAACCAAGATTAATATTTTTCTAGAAAATTTTTAAGAAACTACTAGGAAGATCACAAACTTCCAAACTAAGTGATTAAACTTATTCCAGAGAACATTTCCATTCACAAATCTAGGATTACCTATATGCTTTGGTAGAGCAAATACAGGTGATTTCCAACCCTTATTAGAAACCATAGATCATTGACTTTAAAACTGGAAGCATAAATGACTTTCTTCAAAAAAAAATAACACTCATTAAATCCTACATTTCTTCCATCTCCCAACACATTTGGGCAATGAAAAAAATCACCCAAGTAGATCATTAAACTCATTAAGTGGAAAATGAAGATCTTATTTTTGGGGTGAAAATTCTAAAATCTAAAACATAAGACCGACTTTAGTTTAACAGATTTAGTTGATATAGCTAATACATCATCCCTCAAGCCATGGGGGAAATATAATCCAGGACAACCCAATGGTGAGAGTTTGTATGGTCACATCCTATCACAGCTAGGCAGTCTCAAAATTTGTGAAAGATATGCTCAGTTAAAATACCAATTAAACCTCATTCCAGCATATTCCATGGGAAAGAAAAGTGAAACTCCTGAATAGAAAATTGGACACAAGACGGGCCACTAATACATTATAAACACCCCACACACACACAAACCCCTCATGAATCAAACAGTGGCAACCTTTATTGAATAAAAAATCTCTTTACTGCCTATATTCTCATAGGCACCTCTAGTACATATGCGCTCCATTTTGCAGGAAGCTCATATTTTCACCCATGGTATAAATAAACTGATATAGAAGTACGTTGGAAAGGAAAATTTACATTGCAATCCAAAGAGGAAATTGACAAGCAGAAAAGGACATTTTGGCTACAATAAAGAAGAAGAAGAATGACATCCTGGATTGCAAAAAAACAACTTTTATGTGGAGATTTCTAAAACGCAGTATTACATTTTGATGATGTTCTTTGTTTCTATGATTTCAATCTACCTTAAAATGTTGATGTGTAACTACTAGGGTTTGCTCTGACATTTTTAAACTCCGATAATTTTGACAATATGGCATCAAGTCCACATGTGGTTGTTACTACCAATCCAAGATTTTGATACAATCTGGAACATATAATCATTTTTATGGTCCCTTTTGGGTTTCACCTTAAAACGCATATCCTCATACAAGTTACTCCTAGTTAGTTATGTTGCAATTTAAGGAAGATGAGGAGTAATAAGCTTAAGGTTATTATGAAAAACACACATCCATCCTCACTCAAAGACACATTATTCTACTTCAAAAAATTTGTATCTAAAAATGCTTCAAAAATAAAAGGAACAACTTCCAAAATAATAAATAGTAATCTTCTACCAATTTCTCAGCGTATAAGTATAAGAATTCATATAAATCAAACCAAATAAATCTAAGGAAATTTTGGGTATTTAATTACTTTTCAGAAATATTGTATTTAGAAACAAGATTAACAAAATCTATAATTTTAAAATTATAGTTTGGGCTAAAAGCTATGTTTGAAAGACTAAATGAGAACGCCTACTCCTAGTTAGACTTAAATGATTATTAAAGTTTTCAAAAAGTAAGGTAATTTACCTTTATAGTTTTCTCTTGAGTACAAAGCTTGCCAAGGTGTCTAAATGGGAGCGACAGTGCCGAAACAATAGTTGTTCTTTGGTGCGGAGGGGCGTTGCTGCGGCGGTCTTATTGAATTTGGAGATGGAAAGATACCTGATTTTAAATAAGAATGAAATTGGATCAAAATAATATTATGTCGATACACAAATGTTTGGATTCAGTTTAAAATCCAAAATGAAATGGACCGGTCAGTTAAAAGATGGACTGAAATCACAAACTAAATCCAAACCTATCTAAAAACCCTTGGACTTGCAAAACCATGTTTTGGGTTGCAATTGATTTTCGTAAAACGTTGCCCTAAAATTCCCATTCTAAAAACTTTTGTTATCTAATTGTTAAAAATAAGTTTCATATATTAAGGCAATATTTGAGTCTCTTACAGCATAATTTTTTACATTAGTTGGTTAATTTTTTTAAATTATTTTCAAAAATTAAATCTCCAATATTTGATAATATTATATTGTGATTTATGTTTACTTAATCCTTTTTATTTTTAGCTTAACTGATATAATAAATATAACTAAATTATTTTAAATTTAACTGAAGTACGTAGAATTTATTATTAATAAATATATTAATTGATCTAAATCAAAGTGAGTCAAACCGTAAATAATACGAGCTCAGTCATCAGCATATTTTGAAGTTAAAGAAAATTTATTTGAAAATTATCGAAACGACACTCAGTTTAAAATTGTAGTACCAAACAAAGTTGTGAAGATTTCAAAATTTTATAAATCGCACTTCAAAATAAAAGTTGAACACAGTTATAAGGCCAATAAAAATAGATTAATATTCATTCCAATGAAAAACTTTGAACGGAGAACATTTTGGTGATATTCAATACTATCAAAAATTGATGAGAAAAACTCAAGGCTACAAATTTTGAAACACATAATATTGAATAACAATTAAATTAAACAAATACAAAACACTCTTTACTAGATCTATAAAAGAAGAAGTTCCCTATTGCAAGTAAAAAAGAAAAGCTAAAATAATTTTAAAAGGGTGATGGGAATACTCGGTATTTTCACAAACTAATGTAGGAAGTAGAGCTAAACTCCAAATAACAAAAAATAAGAGATCCTAAGAGATATGGTTAAATGATACCAAGTTAATAGAACAAGAGGTCACTCATTTCTTTCACAACTGACTGAACGATCTATTCAATAGAGCCTCAATAACATATATACTTCCCATATTTCCTAAGTCAAGTCCCAAAACTTATTAATGAAGAAGATAGTTTCTCTTTAATGAGTCAAACAACATTAGAAAAACTAAAAACTGCAGTTTTTATTTTAACAAGGAACATCTTAAATGGTCCGGATGGATATGGTGGGATTTATTACAGAACAACATGGGACAAATAAGTTCATCCGTGGAATCCCTTTCCCAAGAAGAATCTCTAGCACCTGGATAGTCTTAATTCCAAAAGAGACTGTATATCCTCTTTTAATGAATTTAGACCAATTAGGCTATCTAATTTCATTAAAAAAGTTTTCTATAAAATTATAGTGGAGAGGCTGAGGCCTTTGATGGATAAATTATCTCTTCAAACAAAACAAAATTTATGGCTGGGAGAGATATAGCTAACAATGCATTTCATTTGAAAGAGGTGGTGAATTTTTCCAATAGGAAGTTTAGAGGACCCAAATGTTTTTTAAAACTGGTTTTACGGATTTGGATAGGATTAGTTGGCTTTCTTTAACAACATTACACATACTTTTGGTTTCCATGACCAGTTTGTTAAAATATACAGTTGCTAATATCTCACATTCATGGTTCTCAATTTTGGTAAACGGAAAGCCATCAGATTTCTTCTTGCCTAGGAGGCATATAAAACAAGAAGACACTTTTTCAGCTTAAATTTTAAACATATTCTCATATTCATTTACTGAATTCATTCAATTTATCTTCAAAACTTGTAAAATACAACATTTTAACCTTCCACTAGCATCATTCCCCATCTCTCATCTAAGCTATGTTAAAGACACATCAATCTTAGATCTAGTAAGTATAAACTAACCATTAAGGGTTTTTTAGAATTTTTTTGGAAACCACTAGCCAAATCATAAATTTTTAGAAAAATGATTTCTATCCAAGTAGCAAAGCCACATTACCAAATTAAGTAGGTTAAACTTATTCTGAGAATGAAAAAGAGCATGTTTCCATTCACATATCTTGGCTTTCCTATACTCAGGTAGAGCCAAGTCACCTGATTTTCAACCCCTTAATAAAAACCACCGATGATAGAATTTCAAACTCGAAGCATAAATGGCTTTTTCAGTAGGACATTCTAATAAAATCATAAATTTATTCATTCCCCAACATATTGGGGCACTGGAAAAATCACCCAAGAAGATCATTAAACTCACTGAGAAAAAATGAAGATTTTTTCTGGGGGGGATTCTAAAAACTAAGCATACAAAATATGGAATAGATGGGAACTCCTGTGTTTTTCACCAAATGAGAACATCTTAGGTTTAAGAGATTTAGGTGATATAGATAAAACTTTCTCACCCAAGACAAGGAGAAAATTCTATTTAGGAACAACCCAGTGGTTACAATTTGTATGGTCCTTTCCTATCACGGCTGGAAGTCTTGAAATTGAAAAAGGATATGTCTAGTTAAGAACACTGACTAAACCCCATTCCAGCAGATTCCATGGGGGCAGAAAGTGAAACTTCTGCACAGCAAACTAGAAACAAGAAAGATCCATAATATATTATACCCCCCCCCACACACACAAAAACACCTCATGAAACAAATAGTGGAAACCTTTGTGAATAAAAAATCTCTTCATTGCCTATATTCTCACAGGTACCTACAGTAAATATCTGCTCCATTTTGCTAGAAACTTAAATTTTCACTCGTGGTACAAACAGACTGATAAAGAAGGCAAATGGAAAGGCAGATTCACATTCAAATCCATATATGAAATTGAGAGACATAAGAGGAAAACTGTGGATACAATGAAGAAAAAAATGACATCCTAGATTGATAAGAAAAAAAAGGTATCAGCTTTTATGTGGAGATTGCTAATTTCAATAGTACCTTTTGATGATGTTCTTTCCTTCTATGATTTCAATCTACCCCATAAATGTTGCATGTGTAACTACTAGGATGTGCTCTAACATTTTTCAACTCCTATAATTTTGCTAAGATAATATGGCATCAAGTCCATATGTGGTCCAAATTTTTGTTACAATCTGGGACATGTTATCTTTTTAATGGTCTTGTTTTGGTTTCAACAAACAACACACATCCTGATACAATGTACTCCTTGTTTGTTGAAAATTAAGGAAGAGAAGGAGTAAGGTTATCATGGAAAACACAAATTCATCCTCATTCTTTGTTCTAAAATAAATCAGAGACTCCTTATTCCACTTCAAAGGTCCTTATTTAAAATTTAAAAAATCCTTCAAAGGGAGAAAGAACAACTTCTAAAATATAAAAAAAAACATTAATTTTTACCAATTTAAAATATAATATAAATCAAACTAAAACTGAAATACAAATAACGCATAGTTCCAAGGAGATTTTTAGGGTTTCAATGCCTTTAGAGTAATATATTATTCTGGAAAGACTAAAACCTACAGTTGAAAAACTTTGGGCTAAAACCTACCTTTGAAAGACTAAATGATAACGCCTTTGCCTAGTTAGGCCTAAATGACAATTAAAGTTCAAGAGGAGAGTGATTGAACTTTTCTTCAAATAGGTAATCTCGGGGAACAAATACAATGTTTTTGCCTAGTTAGGTCTAAATGACGATTAAAAATCAAGAGGAGAGTGATTTACCTTTTCTTCAAATAGGTATTCTCGAGGAACGAATACTAGGTTTGTAGAGATGGTTCAATAGGAGAGAGAGTGCCGAAACGAGCGTCGTGCTTTAGTGAGGAGCAGCGTTGCAGCGGCAGTCATATCAAATTCAGAAATGGGAAGGTACCTGGTTCATATAAGAGGCAGTGGATCAAAATAATATTATACCGATCAACCAAAATTTGTATCGAGTTTTAAAACTCAAAATAAATGGACCGGAGAGTTAAAAGGTGGACTAAAACCACAAAGTAAACCCAAATCAATCTAAAAATTATTACCAAATTGGGCTTTATGCTTTCAAAACCATGATTTGAGTTTCAATTGATTTTTCAAAAATATCGTTACTTAAATTTTAATTTCGCTCCCATAAATTAAGGCAATATTTGTGACACCCCCAAACTCAGACCACTTTTTTATCGTGGGTGCTAGGTCGGACTTGGGGCGTGAGTGCGAGTGGTTCACTTGCATTCTTAGAGATTGTTCACATGAGTGCGAGTGGTTTGGTATAGAGTTTCACTCCCTTGCCTTTCACGTGCTTCTCTACCGCACTCAATGACCAGAATTTTCTCTCGGTCACCGGCTCATATATAACTACAAAATTGGGGGGAATAGTAGCATTAAAAAAACTCCTCAAAATCACATGCAACTGAAACAATCAGACAGAAAAACTCCCACATACAGTAATCACAAAGAAAATGAAAAAAGTAAATAGGAAAATTAAATGGAAAAATTGAACCCTGTTGACGAAGCCTAGGCCAGTGCAGAGAACTCTTTCAGCTCACAAGCCATCAAGAAGCGTGAAACCCATCGATATTCTAGTGATGGCTCTCCTAGAAGTAGCGGCAACGGATTAATCAATGCCAATTCCCAGTTCAAATCATCATCGCGGTTGGCAGCATTGGAGGTCGGGCTTGCCATTGTTGTGCGGACATACGGCGGTTGATACGATGGCAGAGAGATTTTGTATGGAGGGAGGATTCCGTACGGTGGTTGGGATTTTTGAACAAAGGCTGAAGTGTGACCATGTGTTCGGTGTAGGTACAAATTCCAAAAGTAGAGAACCTTTTTTTTATTTTTCGAAGTCGTTACGTATTTCCCGCACAAATATTTTTTATTTTTCATTTGTATTAACAACTAGATAACACTCATGTCGATGCACTATTCTATGAATGAAAATATAAGATATAATATAATTTGAAATTTGAATAAGTAGTGAGTTGTTGTCATATGTATAGAAGAAAAAACATGTTGCATAATTTTTAATAAATTAATATATTTATTAATATTATAATGCATTGAATGAAAACAAATCGACTCAATCCTTGCCAACACGTACTCTTTTTACGTATAAAATTATTATTTCGTTGTATAAAAGGTTTAGTGCAAAAAATAACCCTATATAATTGAGAAAGTTCAGATATAACCCTGAGATCATTTTTAGTGCAAAAATAACCCTGACTATTTTACATAAGTGCAAATATAACCCTAAACCCTATATTCGGACATTGAGTGAACATTTTTTGCCATTGACCAATTAGAAATTACCAAAATACCCTTTCAGCCTAATATATTTGAAAGACAAAAATGCCCCCTGCCCACCACCCCCAGTTGCTGAAGACCACCACCAGACCACCCTTCCGCTGCTCCGCCGCCACCGATCCATCACTACCTTCCACCCCACCGGTCCACCACCATGCAGCTGCCGCCACACCGGCTTCCCCGCCGCCCAACTCCACCCTTCCATCAAGCCCCTGTCACCACCATCACCCTTCCCCCTCCATCCCGCCACCACCATCTATGCCTCCATCACCTCTAGGGTTCCACCTTCCCACCGCTGCCACGCCGCCTTCACCTGGCCACCATCTCCACCCGTCCTGCCAGCTCCTGCCTCCACCACCACCACCACCACACACTCCCCCTTCCACCCCGTCGCCACCACCTACGCCTCTACCACCTCTAGTGTTTTCGCCTCCTCTGTTGTCCACTGCCACATCACATTAAACATCAAACACTCTCCCCGCCACCTATCAGAATCACCTCCACACCACATCAAACCCTTCCCCATCACCCATCAGACTCGCTACCACACCCGACATGTCGGCTCTACCTCACTTCTGCCACCCATCAGCCGCCTTCGCCGAACACCATTCTCCTCGCGGTGCTCAAAGTTGAGGACCGTTGTTGTTCACCGTCGAGCCATTCTACTCGCGACGCTCGAAGGAAAGGACCGTTGCCATCCTATGACTATGGAACAACGACTAAGAAGAAGAATAATCAATTAGGCTTCATATCAAATAAGAGAGAACAACGGAGTAAGAAGACAAGAAGGAGAACAATTGAGCAGTAATGAAGATGAAGAGAAATTGGAGGTGGCGGGAGGAAGAAGACATCCCAAAATATTAGGGTTTCAGGGGTATGAAAGTAATTTCATTACTTTTTGTAGTTTTTTTATGGAGCAGTAAATTTGTCTCTTCATCATAATCTGCCCTCAAATTGTCGGAATAAGTTATATTTGCACATAAACTAACTATCTAGGGTTATATTTGCATTTTCAATTTTCACATGGTTATATGTGCACTTTTGTGAATCATGTAAGGTTATATATGCACTTCGCTCAATACTTTACGTTATAAAAAAATATAGTAATCAAAATAAGAAATGTCAGTTGATAATGAATGAATAATTACTTAAATGAAGTTATAAAATTATACCCCCTCCATTCCACCAGTTTAGGCCTATTTATTTCTTTACGGTCTTCAACACTCATGTTTGACCGTCAATATCTCTAGCTACATGTAACAATCACGCATACAAAATTATATTTAGAAAATAAATGTTAAGATGAATTTAACAATATCTCACATGATTTTTTTGTTATAAATATATTAATTTATCTTTAGGGTCAAGGTTTATTAAATTAACTTGGAAAAGTAAGTAGATCAAAACTGGTGGGACAGAGCGAGTATCTCTTTTAAAAATAAATACAAAAGGCATGTAAGGACATGTTCTCAAAGAAAATAAATTAGGCTTCATTGAAATCTTCGACTGTTATATCCTCTGAGGCCTCTCCTTTGAATGATATTTGATGACATTCTTTTTCCTGGTCCGTGTTTTGTTCATCTTGTTCCTTAAGATTTTGAACCTGTTTGATAATCTCGGTGTTTTGATCTCACTTCCCTTCCTAGATTCATAATCCCACCCATCGTTTGCTGTATATTCATCATTTTCTGAGAATTTAGTGAGCTGAATACGAGGATTGGGGTTGCGTACTGGGTGTAGGATTGGATCAGGATTGGTGGTGAAGAGGGTTGTGGTGTGTGGAATATTTGTCTCCATATCAGTTGAGCAAGGTTCTATATCAGGTATTTGTGCTTCCTTTACTGGCTTTGTCTTTTGAACTTTAATCCACTCATATTTCTCCTGGCTTCCGGCCCTGACTGATATTACTTTCTCGTTTCCTAAGTTCCTGGATGGACTTTTTTGATTGGTAAGGATGGGCTCATTTCTTTTGCAGTTGAAGTCAGAATGACCAAGTTTAGATCAACCTTTGCAATAGGTGGGCAGGTCTTCATATGTAATGGAGTATGACTTGTTCTTAGAGAGGGATCCCAACCTAATATTTGTTGGAAATTCTCATAACATTAGCTCCCAAAGACCAGAATCTTTTTAGCCAGCAACGATGCAGATCTTCCTCAAGGTCGAAGGTTATTCGCACATGTTTGTCATCCATCTCAGCGAGGTGGACTAGGCCTTTGAATCGAATTGTTTTCTCTTTTTTGAAAAACTGCATCGACGGTCTCCATCTTCCAAATTTTCAGAAGAGAGCGCTTTTGAGTACGATGCTACTAGGATATCAATCTCCTCATCTGGGTATAGAACTTATATTTCCCCTGTATAATTGAAGGTTGGATGAAGTTTTGGGATTTTAGAGGAAAGTGGTGTGGTATTGGGGTTTGATTTGAGTTTGTCAGCAAAGGATTGCGACTGCTCCAACCACGGCGGAGCCGCCATAGTGGTGGCGGAGATGTTACCGTTAGGGGGCTTATACAGTAGAAAAGGGATTTTGGTAGAGCTCATTTGTATAGTACTAGTGAGGAGTCACTGTGGGATGAGCTAGATAACAAATTATAATAACAATTGTTATCAATATTTTACAATCGTTATTAAAGTTTAGTTATGTGATGATTAGTAATAACCTCCGGGACTTCCATCCATCTATGAATTTCATATCCCAATCGCATGAATAGTGTCACACGCAATACAAATTGAAAGGTTATACAAAACATTATCTAAAATCTTTAAGCAGCAAAGTAGTGATTTTACATGTCATCTGAATACATCATAGGCTATTCCAAACTATAAACATATGCATGTTAATTACATGATTTTCAGCAATTCACAAGTTTGCA
>JAULKK010324759.1:0-11207 GCA_032355705.1 Rubia peregrina | reverse complement strand
TCCCTGAAGAAGGTAAAGTAACCTATCCCACCAAATCATACCAAGAAAAATGCAAGGTTTATTGGGTAAGTGTGAAAATAACTTACTCCACCGAAGAAGACGCCGAAGACAGTACAAGATATGCATAACATAGTTTCCAATTTCACTCAATTTCTCTTATTTTACCTAGGAGACATTTCAAGTTTTCATCCGAGCTTCACAAAAAAATAAACTCACTTATCACATTTTTCCACACTATGGTCAATGTTGCCTAAGTCGCCCTTTCGGGTTTTTGACTTAGCCGGGCATATATATTATTTTCTTTTTTCTTCAAATTTTAATATATTTTTTTGTGTAGCACAAAATAACCCAAAATTTGGCTTCTTATTACATGAATATGATAAAATAAAAACAAACACCACCAAGCACAAAACACAAAGGAATCTTGATGAAACTCTTAAGTGCTTAACTACTCCCTCCCCCACACTAAAACCTTGCATTACCCTCAATGCAACAAAATGATAGAAAACATAATTGGAGAAAGGGAAAGATAGTGGCACTTACTCTTGGGACCCCAAAGGGTCCTCCCTCAAGCGTCTTCCCTCACTTCTTCTCCTTCTTTCTTCTTGCCTCATCTCTTGCCTCTCAATGGGAACAAGGTTTTGGAAGACATCAGGCCTTAAAATATGAAACCTCTCAATCAATTGCTCTATAGCTTCCTCTTGCACATTGTCTCTCTCATCCATGATGGCTAACTCTTCATTCACCTCCCAATCAATGGAATCCAACCTAACTCCCCAAGCTCTCATCCATAGAATCTAACCTAGTCCCGAGTTCCTCCTACTGCAAGCTCAATTCTCCAACCCTTGACCAATCTCTCGCACTAGTTTTGTTGAACTAACAATTTTTTTCCCAAAAGTGAAAAATTAGTCAAACAAGTCTACGGGAAGGTTGCCTCTGGTAGGTGGTGCCCTAGGTGGAATCTCACCATCCTCATCCTCAATGTCCATGTCCAGTTTTGATAAGACATTGTAGAAACCTCTCTTAAACCATGGATTAGGTGCTAGAAAAAGGTCTTCCAAGGAGGTGTTGTGGTCGATGGCAGCGCGTTCCGGTTGTGGAAGAATCATGAAGCTGCATACCGAAGTGGAAACGTACAACCAAATGAAGTGGTCCTCCGAGCCAGTGGTAGCTATCATCGAAGCCCATGCTAACTTATCCATAGTGTACCTTATCCCTGAATAACCTAAGTTTTCCACGACAAAATGAAATGGAGCCGAATGTCCCAAGTGTTAGGCTAAGAGTCCGACCATACCTCCCATCGATATCTTGCAACCTTTCTTCTTCCCCACGGTTAAGCATTTTTCCACGAAGGCCCCCACCATGTTGGGGGGTAGAGATTCCTTTCCAGATTCATCGCCTAAAAAACTTGGACGCCCGGGTTGGGGCATTTCGAGATCTCTCCGTGGTAGAACACTCTCATGGATAGTAGCCAGTGCATTACAATATTTTTGGCGAAATGGCTCCTTCCTATGCCCATGAGGTTCCTCCAAAAGCTTCTCAATGAGAAAGATATTCCTTGTCGGTGAGTCCTTAGGACTCCATTCCCATATTTCCACTGAAAAGCTCGGGCGATCTCGCGATGTGTCATCGTGTATTCCTTGTCATCCAAGTTGAAATGGATGATCCTCCTCCCATCATTGTCTGTTGATTGCTCTAAGGTCGTAAAAAACTCCAACGTCTATCTTATATAAGTCTTGGAGTGCATCTCAAAGAAGTCCTCTAGGCCTATCCGACCTAGCAAATAGATGACAGGCTCGAGTAGAACTAGAGCTCCCAAGGTCTCCTTGCATGCAAACTTTGTCTCCAAGATGGACCTCTTGGGTATATTTAGATAACTCCATCTCTGGGATGCACTCCTGGAAATATTGGCCTATCCCATGAATTCATCAATTATAACAGGCGGGGTTAGGAGGAAGGGACATCGTCAGCTCATGTCTCCTAACTTTAGCGGACTTCGTCCCTTTCTCACCCGAGAAGTTTTTCCTTTCTCCGACCTACTTCTTTTTGGAGCCATTCTATCACAACAACAAGAAGTTGATATTGACAAGAATATACAAGCATATGCATCAAAAGAAAAAATTTCCTAAACAACCAACACAATACAAATCATATCATCTCAACACAAAGAGTATACACTTCCCCCACACTTTATCCAACACAAAAAAATCATATAACCAACATCCAAAAATTTTTGACATGTATGCTTCCTCTCAAAACACAATCATGCTAAAGAAAAAAAGTAAACATGAGGTTCAAAGATTTACCCAAAATTTGAGACGAACAGCTAAAATACACACAAGAAGAGGTACAATGTGCTCTCCCTTGAGAGAAAAGTTCTCAATTTTTAAGTTCTTCTAATTGTGAAGTGAGTGTGAGTGTTTTTGAAGTACTAGCAGTGGATTAAATGGCCTTTATAGATGGAGGAAGGTACTCTGAAATTTATTTCAGAGAATCAAGGGTCACCTAAAAATGGGTTATGTAGGAGAGAGCGAAAAAAGGAATAGTAATTATCTAGGCAAAAATAAAAAACTTTGGGGACAAAAGCTTCACTCAATAAATGCACAAGGAAGGTGTTGATATCGTGGTGAAGTACCATTAACATCAACAAGCTTAAGGAGTAAAAGACATGTGGAATTAATAGGCTAAAATGATGTTTTGGCCAAAACTTTTAAGTTCCAAAAGTCTACATTTTTTGCTCTACTCGTAGGCTGGCACGAGGAAATGGAATATGTCGTGCCACATGATAGACTCGTGCCATTTGAACTTACTCGAGTCGTGTTGTATGACACGACTCTTGTCTCCCCAGCCCCTTCGTTTTCCAACTTTTTTCAGCCAAAACCTTTTTTCTTGTAACCATAAACACGAGACTGATCTTAGACTCAACAATCATCCAGAGTTTCACATAAAATCTTTTGTCACACAAAAACATGCAAAATCTAACTACCAAAAACACCAAAGTAAAGCAAGGAAAAACACCGTATATTTGTTGTTGTCCTCACGACTTATTCTTCCATACATTTCAATCAAAACAAACCTATCGTTGGGTCTCTAGAGTCTCTATCCGTGACTCCACCCACGATGAAATATTTATGGAGAGTTCTCTACAAAGTGTCACCCTTACCTTCGGGCTCTTTGCTCACCATGGAGAGTTTATGTCCATCCTTACCCAACGTTGAATCCTTAGCTATTTCCTTGGGTTTAGGAGGTAGTCGAGGGGGTTTTAAGTCCTCCCCATTCTCCATAGACCCCTGTAAGTTAGTGAGCATAGAAAAACAATCCACAATCGAAAGTTCATCACTAAACTCTTGTGTAGCATATGCATCATCAACATGGTTGTAACAATTAAAGCTCAATATATGATTCATCCTATCAGTTTTATCATTCTCATTGTGGTCACCAAAGCACTCATCAAGGCATTCATTATCACAAGTCATGCAAGAGTCATCATGTTGAACAAGTTCATCACATAGAGATATGGCATTGCATATAAGAGAGGAAATAGGTGAACTATGCTTAGCCTTGTAAATATCAAATCCCAGCTTATCAACATCATGTTCTATGGTTAGTGGTCCCAACTGACCATCTATTTCAGTCATTGATGTTTTTAGGAAAGGTCTCCCCAATAAAATTGGGAGTGCACCACCATCGTGCACTACATCAAGGACATAGAAGTCCTCTAGAAACACTAAATTGCCTACCCTAACCATGACATCCTTGACTATACCTCTAGGGCTAGCTTGGGAATGATCGGGTAGTTGGACAATTACCCTAGTGTCTCTAAGCTCACCTATGTTAAGGTTCTAATAAAGGCTAAAGTGAATCACATTCATAGATGCACCCAAATCAATCATAGCATTTTTCACCAATTCATCATCGAAGGAAATATGGATCGAAAACATTCTGGGGTTATCACACTTTTTAGGTATGTTCCTAAGGCTATAGAGGCTACTCCCCATATTTTCAATTGACCTACTTTGTTAGTTGGTTGGTTCTTTCTGTTAGTACATGCATTCTTCAAAAAATTAGCATAAGAGGGAACTTTCTTAATCACATCAAGAAAAGGAATGCTTACCTTGACCTTGTCGAAGACTTTGGGAATATGTGCTTCATCAGTTGCCACCTTTGTCCTTCTCCATAGAGCATTAGGAAGTGGCGGTGAAGGGATGACCCTTGCTTCTATGATGGAAAGCTCTTTGGAGGGGTCATATTCAAAAACCATCTCATGTTCTTCAGAGTTAGTTATGTTGCTTTCCAAAATTAGATCATCTTCTTACACAATCTTCTTCTCGGCCTCACGTACCTCCTTCCCACTTCTCAACTTCAATTCACTCACATTTCGTAGATTTACCTCGGATTGGGACGGTAACTTTCCGGATTCCCTAGCCTCAAATTGGCTTACTAAAGTTGTAAGTTGGCTGACTAAGACATCAGGATTCTTAATACTCGAAAAATCTCTAGTACCAAGCTTCTCAATTGAGATATTGCATCTAGGATCTCATCCCGGTCCGAGTTGTACAGAGAGGCTTTTTATTGGAAGGCCCTTCTCCCCTCGGGTAGGGTTGAGGTTGAGGTTTTCCACCTCGGTTGTACCATTGATTTTCCTCATGCCACCGCAAATTAGGGTGATCGTGGTATTAGGGATTGAAATATTTGCGTAGGGGTCATTTCTATCTCCACCTTGGTTCCCTCAGAAACCTTGTTGTTGCCTCCTAAGAAGTTGCCTATTTCTTCCATTAAATTCCAAAGTCATCACTTCTTCAAAGTTTGCAGCCACTTGCAGACATGTGTCAGTAGGATGATCAAGACTACGAATGCTACACACCATGACTTGTTGAACTCTCCCCTTTAAAAAAAATTTCATCGTCGAGGAAAGTGCTTGAACTTTATTCCAACTTAGGAGAGTAGTGGGCTTATCTAATGTCTTCACTCAGAATCAAGTGCCAAAGTTTCTTGTCTCGTCGGTTATTCCTTTGAATAATTCCATGCTATCTTTGGGTCTCTTGTTGGCTATGGAGCCATTGCACGCCGCATTGAACATTACCATATCCTTGTCACAAATGCCTTCGAACAAGTAGTACACCAAATCACCATCTTTGAATGGATGGTAGGGGAAACTTGACAACAAAATATTAAACCTTTCCCAAAACACATAGAGGGACTCGTTTTCCATTTGTGAAATGTTGGAAATCCGCTTCTTTAGACCCGTAGACTTGGAAGCCGGAAAGTAATTTTTAAGGAACCTCTGTTTCATATCCATCCAAGAAGGGATACACCCTGGTGGAAGATAATATAACCAATCCTTGGTAGTATTCCGGAGCGATAAAGGAAATGATCTAAGGTTGTAATCTTCTTCTGAAACTGCGGGTGGCATCAAATTAGTGCACACTAGGTGAAACTCTAAAAAATTCTTGTTCGGGTCTTCACCGTTCATCCCATGGAAGGTAGGTAGGCATTGGATCATGCCGCTATTTAACTCACAAGTCACGTTTGGTGGCAAAGGTGGGAAAAATGCATAGGGGTTGATCCTCCAAGTTTGAAGTCATCAACTCCCTAAGTGTATGATTGTTCTCCACAATCTCTATAGTTTTCTCAACTACTACTATCGGTCCTTGTGGAACCTCTACCCTAACTCTCGTCCTTCTCCTTCTCCAGCCACCTATGTTATTAGGTATGTAGTGTAAAGTTCCTAAGTTTGTGGTATAGGTATGTACCATAAACCAAAAACCAGACAATACCAAACCAAAGAAATACACTAGCAAACATATTAAGAGTAACCGGAATAGCTATCACAAAGGTTCAACACTAAAAAAACAACCATAACTACCAAACAAAAAAACAATACTAACTACTCTACCAATAAGCCATGAGTTAAAAATCAAATCATTAAACTAGCATCCTCGGCAGCAGCGTTAAAATTTTATTTGCACTCCACAGGGTCGCTAATAAATCAAAAACCTTTTAACGGGGTAGACATAACTAACTCGTGGAATAAAAGAGATCAAAGATAACGGCAAGTCGGGGGTTATCCACAGAGACGCTAGGACTTTAAGGGTTAACTATACAAAGTTGTAATCAGGTTGTCAATCTGATCACGTGTCAGGAATAGCTAATGTTGCAAAACAAGGTTTTTTTGGGAGGGGTTATCTAACAACTGCAATCATGCAAAGAAATGAGAGATTAAACTACATAAAAGTGGAACTTGGTGATATTTTTGTTACATAACCAGTAGTATATTCTAATCATATAATCAATCAAATACATGACGTATAAACCTATCCTAATGCTTATGTCAAATAGTGTGATCGATGGTCAACACTTCCCCTACTCTATCACATAAGGGTGCCCTCGTTTTCTTCCACCAATACCACCTCTGTAATTAGGGAAGTGCAACAACGGCCCCGCCATTGTGCAGTTCTATTCATTCCCTGTAAAGAATTACGTCCGGGCACTCCACTATAAATGCTTCTCCCTTGACCTGTAGAGGTAAATGTATTAACACCTTATGCTTGACTCTAGGCTGCAACGACAAGAGTCGAATTATGCCAACCCTAGTTGCTACTAGAATATCTTTATTCTTTACTTATCGGGCTCCAACCCAGGTCACTAGCGTCAAGCCATCAAAACGGTGACTCGCGACCCACAAGCATACACTCATACGGTCACCCTCGCTCTCCCTATTACTCTAGCGGTAATTTGCAAGGAGATACCAATAAATGCGCCAACATGAAAGTAGACTAAGGTGTATAACAACATAGTGTATCAATCATTCAATTAACAAGAATATAAAGCAGAAGTCAACACAAGAATCACAAGAATTAAAGGATAGGAAGATCTAAGAATCTCACAAAATAACTACCAAGTCATGAATACAAATATAAATCCCCAAACCTAAATCACTACTCCCCATATAAGCATTGAACTCAAATTTTTCATTGGATTCAATGCCCTTGGGCAAAACTAAGAGAGAAAAAACTAAGAGAGAAGGGTTATTCCCTTTCCCTCTCTACCTACTCTTGGAAAATTAGGAGAATAAAAATAAACTAGGCTAAAACCTAAACCTTAGTACAAATAGGCTTCTAGATATAGTAGTAATAATTTGAGCCTTAAAAGAGACCCAAAAAGGGTAGTTAAATCCTTAGAAGCCAGCAGGCATGGGCGGTACTATAGCACATGACCTGTGTTGCTCAGCCGGCATGCCTCATGTAATTCTGCATGGGCCGCCGGCTGGGCATAGGTCTTGGCATGCTTTCGTAAAAAGTTGTCGATATGATGGCATATCGATTGGGGTTTGATATTCGATTCGATATACCCATAGTTCATCATGTAGCTGAACAATTCAATCCTTTTTCGTTGGATTAACCATTTTTTAAAGGGTGGAATTGATCTCTAGATTGGAGATCTCAGCTTACCCATTGGTTTAGAGGTGGTAGGCGGTAGTTATCTTGTGAGTGGCACCATACTTTCTCATCAAAGTCTCAATGATCCGTTTGCAAATGTGAGTTTCTCTACGGCTAATTATGGTTCAGGGTACCCTAAACCTACAGAAGATGTTAGTCATTATGAACTCACCGCCATTTTTTAGTCATCGATCTTGTTGGCTATTGCTTCTTCCCACTTGGACACATAGTCAACAATGAGCAAGATATACATGTGTTTGCTAGAACTTAGGAATCATCCCATGAAGTGTATCCCCCGCACATCAAATATTTCACAACACAAGAACATAGATTTTGGCATTTCAATCCTTGAGGAGATGTTGCCCATCCTTTGACAATTATTGCAAGATTGGTAAAATTTGTAAGCGTGTTTCCATGTGTGAGGGCGATAGAGACCACTTTCCAATAACTTCCTAATGGTTCTTTTATGCCCAAATGTCCATCGTAAGAGAAAAATGGCAAAAAGTAAGAACGGACTTCACCACACTTTCAAGAATGCACCTCCTAATCACTTGTCTGAAGGAATGTTTTTATAAGTAAGGATAATCCCATACATAGCATTGTGTCTCGCCTTCTAACGTATCTTTTTGGCATTGTTGAATGAGGAGGAATTGGTCTGTGAATAGGTAGTTCACTAAGTCCGCGTACAAAGGTTGACTTGTTGTAAGCCAAAATAATTGCTCGTCGGGGAATTATTCCCGAATAGGCTCTACTCTTGGCTTTTCTTTTATGGGATTTATCCCTTTGGATGAAACTAGCCTACTAAAATTCCCAGCCACTAAATTCTCAATCCATTTCTTATCTCTCACCGCCAAATCAAATTTTCTCAAAAGAAGTATCCACCTAATGAGTGTAGGTATTACCTCCTTCATGGTCATCAAGTGGTGAAGATCTGCATGATTCGTGAAGACTGTTATCTTAGGGTCAAGCAAGCATAGCCTAAACTTCTCAAGTGTAAATACTACGGCCAATAACTCTTACACCGTAGTAGAGTAATTGTAGTGAGCATCATTAATAGTTATTGAAGCGTAGTAGATAACTTATGGAACTCTTCCAACCTTGGGCCTAGGACCGCACCTATGGCATAGTCACTATCATCACACTTGGTCTCAAAGGGAAGAGAAGGTTGGATGATGGGAGCAGACAATGTCATTTCTTTCAAAGAGTTGAATGCATTTTACACCGTTCATCGAGTACGAACTCCAGTTTCTTTTGCAAAGAAATTGTATATGGGAGAATTAATATTTAATGAACTTGTTGTAGAACCCCGAATGACCTAAAAAAGATCTAATCTCTCTAACACTCGATGGGTACATAAAGGATTGGGTGGTATCTATTTTAGCTTTATCGATGTCTAACCCTTAGGAAGTCACTTCATGTTATAAGACTCTGCCTTATTCCACCATGAAGTGGAACCTCCCCAAGTTTAGCATTACGTTGGTCTCTATACGACTCTTGAGCACTAGGGAGAGGTGGTTCAAACAATTATCCAATGAGTATCCATGAATAGTAAAGTCATTCATGAAGACCTCTACAAATCGCTCAATATATTCCAAGAGAAATACTCACCATGCATCTTTGGAATGCACCAGGAGTATTGCATAGGCCAAATTGCATACACAAATAGAAAAAAAGTTCCAAAAAGGCATGTGAATGTAGCCTTATCTTGATCTTCCAGGTCTATGTCTATTTAGAAGTATCCAAATTGTCCATCCAAGAAACAAAAGTAAGCATGTCCGGCTATCCTCTCCAATATTATATCTAGGAAGGGTGAGGGTAAATGGTGTTTTTGAGTCACCACGTTCAGGCACCAAGTGCCCAGCCCCCTAAATTGGAAGCAATTGAGAGATATTGAGGAAGACCAACTTGTGTAGTAAATGATGGAGGTTTTGGGAATCAAGTGGCTCGGTAAAGATGTCAGCAAGTGGGTCGAAGAAACGTAAATAAGATGGAAATATGAGTCCAGATAATGTTTTTATGTGTTTTGTTTGTTCATGATACACGGGTTCTCAAAAGTATGAATTGTAACTTTTTTGTCACAATGAACAGTGATAGGGAGAGTTTGGGAAAACCAAGTTCTAACATATAAAAATGAAGACACTGAAGTTAATATGTATGGGCAGCAAAAGTTAAATCCTTGGTTGTTTCTTGGTCTTCCAAGGGACAGAGCTTAAGCTGAGCATTTTGAGATAACCCGTGGTAAATCAGCGAGTAGTAGGGCATCCCGCCCTATCACGGTCTGAAATCCCAATGAGAGAGAGTGTACTAGAGGAAGGGAGATAATTGCATGCCCTATTGTACCTTTTAAGTAGTAAAGCACAAAGTTTGCCACATCGAGAAGAACAGAGTAGGGTTGTTTCATAAATTGGTTGTGTGTTTTGACTTCAAATGAATGCATGGATGAGTGACATCCATGTATAGGAGGCGGACCACATGGGGGATCGTGCTTCTGTGTCATCCCTAGATTTTTGAACATCTTAGATCGAGACTGGTTCTTACCGGCCTAGCGTGTTCCTAAGGGGTGGTGCATTTATTTGTTGTGGTGGGTTTACCAATGGTGGTGTTGGCTTTGTTATGCTCTCAATTTGGCTTTTCTTCTTCCTGCACTTGACACCATAGCTTAAAGAGAACAAAGAAAACTATACACCCCACGGTCAGTGCTAATGATGCTAGTGTTCCCTTCAAATGATGGTGGAAACTCAAGTTTCAGGATGAACCAAGGGTGTTTGGATCCTGCAATGAATCTCCCAGAATTTATCTAAGGTAAAGGCTTTGATTCTTAAGTTATTATTACGTATTTGAGTATATTCCTACCAATTTCCAGTTTTTACTTACCTTTATTCCTTAAACTATCATCTATTTGTAGGCATCTTTAGCCTACACTATCAGGGTTATTTCCTTGTCATACTGATCGTTGCCATTGTGGTGGTTGTGTGACTCTTCTAAGCATATATATTACAGGCCACGTTCTTTTGATCATGTGCTGAGAGGTGGCCATTTGCATGAATTCTGTGATAGTTGCTGAATATCTCTGTAGGCGGATAATGTACAATACGTGGAGAAATATTTCCAGTTAGTGTTTACTCCCTGTTCATGCAAATACTTTGCTGGACTACTTGGGCCACATATACCCCCTCCATTATCCAAAAACATGGGAAAATGTTTTACTCCTTATTTTGACCCATAGGGAAACATAGGGAGTACCCAATTTTGACCCAAAAAATACTTAACCCAACTTAATTAAAACCGCCCCATTATGGCTGACTTGGCAAGAAATAAGGTCCTATAAAAGTAACAATCATTTTCTCTTTCTATAGAAAGAAGGGTTGGGTAAAGGGAGTATTACATTAGTGATACATGTAAAATAAAATAAAGTAATGCATTAAACATTAAAAGTTGGGTGAGTGAGACGTGCCTCTAATATCCCCACTTTGAACCCACCCACAATGATGAACTTCTTTTTCTTCTTTGTTTATTATTTGTTTCATTCTACAGAATATTAATTCTCCATAAAAATGTCAAGGAAGATATTGCACTTACTGGAGATAGCTGGGGGCAGGGGCGGAGCCAGAAATTTTTGAATGGGGTAGCCACTAATATATAATAATAAAAAATTAATGTGGTAAATTCAGTTAACCACTAATATATAACAAAAAAATGACAACTTTTAGATCGGTATGCATACTTAATTGTTCTTTTGGAAGAGATAGAATAACTTGCCACATTGAT
>JAULKK010324749.1:0-11207 GCA_032355705.1 Rubia peregrina | reverse complement strand
AAACTAAGCCCGAAAATTGACGAAGTTAAATTTTATTAGAACATATTGTCTAACAATTTTTCCAACATCACCCTTGCCAAGTTTTATTTGAGTGTTTTCCATAGCAAGGTTGTTAATTTCCTTAATTCACAAACCATGTTTTAGAGTTTTTATAGTTATTTGGGACTGACCACATGGTTTTAGCCCATAAAGATGTTCAGTTTTGAAGTTTCAACCAAATTTTTAATGCAAAATTTTGGATTTGAGTGTGCAATTTTTTAAAACCTAATCCATTTTCATTAGTTAGATAGCACAATTTAGAGTATGTCCTCCATGTTCTCTTATTCTGATTAAGATCAGAATTTGAGTACCAAAAGAATTTAGTCAATATTTTTTCAATATGATTGATTATAGTTACCGTTGTCTTTAAGATTGCAATAAGATGTATAGGAATTGAAGAGAGGACATGCTTCAGTGGAATTGATTTCCACGCAGGAGATAGGATCTTATTTTGCCACTTTTCACTTTTAGTTTGAATTGAAGTGATCATACCATGAAAATAAATATTTTTAGACCTTCCTGTATAAATAAGATGGCCTAAATATTTAAAAGGTAATGACCCTTCCATCATCTTGGTTTCAGACTTAATTCCTGAGATTATTCTTGGAGGGGTGTTTTTTATATGAAAAATGAAGATTTTTCAAAATCAGCTTTCTGACCAAATGCTAATTCAAGGGATTTTAGGAAGCTTATGATAGTTTTGAGACTAGCCTTTGAGTATTTTAGCAAAATGACAGTGTTATCTCCATAAGAAAGATGGGTGATTATGTTCATCTGATTTGGGAGTTTTTAAAATTCTAGTTCTGAATATCCGAAAAGGAAGTTCATATTTCTAGACAAGGTTTCACCATAAGAATGAACAACAGAGGAGAAAGGGGGTCCCCTTGTTTTAGTCCTCTCGTGGCTGGAAAAAATTCAACTGATTTCCCATTAATCAAAATGGAAAAGTAGGCAGATCTTAGGTTAAGTAAGATTAAGTTTTATCAAATCTTGATTAAGTGTTCTAGGAATGAAAGGTCATGAAACCCTATCAAATTCTTTCTTCATATCCAGTTTTAGGATCAAATTATATCCTTTTGTTTTGGAATGAAGAAAATTGACTAGTTCATGTAAAAGAAGAACATTATCAGCAATTTCCCTTCCAGCTACAAAAGCTGATTGTTCTTGACTGATTATGACATTTAGAATTGGTTTCAATCTAGTTGAGATTATTTTAGAAAATATTTTGTTAATGAAATTACATAAGCTTATGGGTATGTAGTCCTTAAAACTTGAACAAACATCCTTTTTAGGAATTGAAATGATTAAAATTGCGGATATTGTTTTAGAAATTTCATTCCCAAAAAATCATTAACTGCTAGAAGCACATCAGATTTGATTACATGTCAACATTTGTGATAGAAAATCCCTGAGTAGCCATCTGGCCCAAGGACAGAGTTACTATCCATTGATTTAACTATCTCAGTTAATTCCTCCACAAAGACTTGTTTCACTAATTGAGAATTCATATCTGGAGTTACTGATTTTGGAATATTTTCCAATAGCCATGATGTGTTGATGCCTGATGCGTCTGAGTTTTCCTCAATTAGTAACTCAAAATAATAATTAATGGCTTCTTGACCAATTTCATCTTGATCATGAATACATATCCCATCTTTGTTTTTAATTGATGTAATTGTTTACCATTTATGTTTGGATTTTACCGATTGATGGAAAAATTTAGTATTAGTATCTCCTTCTTTTAACCATTTTATATTATATTTCCGTCTCCAAAAAATTCCTGATTAAAGATAGCTAATTTTAATTTAGTCTTTGCATTGTTATAAGAAGTTAGAGATTCATCATTTTCATAGTTTTGGAGATTTTCTTCAGCTGTGAGTAACTGATCCTCGGCAGCTTGTACAGCATCAAAAATGTTTCCTAAAACAGAGTGATTCCATGATTTTAAAAGTCCTTTTAAGCATTTTAGCTTGAAAATTAACTTTCTCATTCCTGATTCAATGGTGTGAACTTTCCTTGAATCTTCCACTAATTTTAAAACTGTTGGATGATTAGTCCAGCATTCTTGAAATTTAAAAGGAAAGGGTCTTTAAAATTAAGATTTTCTAAGATATGAAGTATTAGAGGGGTATGGTATGAGTTTTCTTTAGCAAGAACTTGAATATGCGAAGAACTAAACTTGGACCACCATAAGTTATTAGATATTCCTCTTTCTAGGCTCTTCCATATTGTGTCCTTAGTTATTATACCCGTCCAAGTAAACAGGCTACCTGAAGTGGGAATGTCTGATAGATTATGAGAAGTTATAAAATTATTAAAGTTTCTGATGCTTTTCTGGTAAGGAATGGAGGTCCTAGATATTCATCTTGTTTAGAGATGACATTAAAACCTCCTATTAGAGAGAAAACTTCTCCATTAAGAGTGTCTATTTTGTTCCATAGAGTTTTCCTTTCTTTTATTGTGTATTTTGCATATATAAAGCCAACATTGCATTGTTGTGTAAGATTTTGATGATTAAACTTTGTGTATACGATATGTTCATCTACAAATTGAAAGTTAAGAGTAATTGAATCATCCCAAAAAATACAAAATTTGTAAACTGGATCTAAGGAGTGTTTAAAACCAACTATCTTAGCAATCTTTTGAATAGAGTCTGACTGTAACATGGGTTCAATTAAGACACGAATTTTGAGTTTATATCTTCTTTTCAAATCTTTAATTCTATTTTGGGATGGAATATTTCCCATCCCTCGACATTCCATGTACAAATTTTAAAACTATCATTGAGATGTTTTGGAAGAGTACAATGAAGAACGGGTAAAACCGTTATAGGTGTTGATGTGTCTTTTTTACTGTATTTTTTAGATCTACCTTTCTAATCATTAAAATTTGTCTTATTAATGATATGAATAAGATGGAATTCAATTTTATTTGAGATTAAGTTAAGTTAGCTTTAATTTCCTCAAAATTAAGCCTGTTATTGTCATTTTTTCAACTGATTATTAGTAGAGAGTTTAGAATATTTTTAAAAAATAACATATGATGCATCCTATGAATGTGTCCTCTAATTTAATCTTATTTTTCAACTAATTATTAATATAGAGGTTAGACTATTTTAAATAATAAATAATTGAAAATGCATGCATTATCTAAATGCATCCTCTAATTTATTTTTATTTTTTAAATTCATTACTATTTGGAGGGACGGAATATTTAATAAAAAAATAGAAAATCATTTTAGGTGTTTGAGAAATGCATGATCTGATTTTTTATATTCCATACTACTAGACAAGATGTTGAAAAAAAAAGTGAAAATAGAGGAAGCATTTCCCTATTTTGCATCCATTTTTAATTTTCACCTTGTCTACATTCAATTTTAATCTCTTTCACCCCTAACAAGAAGGCACTCATACCTACACAATTTATTTAACAAACGTCTATGCAACTCATACTTTATAAATTGGTCAATGTATCAGATTCTACCAATTTTGTGAAGTGGTTGATGACCACGATCACATTGTTAACTTCCCTTGCTGCTTATCGGAATTAACCTATAAGATTGATACCTCATTTCTCAAACGGCCAAGATCCATGAAATGTCATGTCTTCTTGGGGGACGTGCTTTTGGAAAGGCTCACATGTTTGGATTAATTTAAAGTAGTCTTCGAACATCATTGGCCAATAGTATTCAACCCTTAATAATTTCTTGGCTGGCGAGTATCCTTGGTTGGCGTACACTGATATTCTACCGGAAAGTTGGGATATTTTCAAGCCGAGACATTTGCAACTAGAAGTTGATGTGAGTTTCAATGTATTCTTCACTTTGTTATTTCAACTTATTATCCTAACTTTTTCTCAACATACACAGGGAGAAAGGTTCGTGAGGAGTTCCATAGCAAAGTTTAAAACAATTATGCATCGAACAGTAGGGTTGAATACTTGTTAGCAATAAGAATCATCTCCCCGAGAAGGATTTTCAGACATTAATTGAAGGAGGTTCGACAGAGGAGGAGGCAAGGCAACAAGTTCAGCCCATCACACCTACCATATACAGAGACTTGAGTTATTCTTGAAGGGCCAAGAGCAGAAGGAAGGGGACTATTTTGAAGATGAAACATATGAGCTTGCTACAAAAATTGGATGGAGATTTATTTGTTACACAATACACATTTGTTGTATTTTTGTATTCGAAATCCAGTAAGTTGTTCTTTCTATGTAAGAAGAAGTTAAGAGCGAGCAACAAAATGTGATTTTATTCCATCACAAAAACACAATGTATTGTGCGATGCAACCAGAATAGATGACTACTCGGAAGTGTGAAGATACATTTCATACATGTCGCAGTGAGAATTATTCCTGGGTGTGCAGGCTTCCCATCATCAAAAGAAAACAAAATACGAAAGTTGGAATTGGATTAGAAATAACAAGGAAGAGAATGGAGAAGCAAGACATGTTATTGCTATATTAGGACAACACAGAGGACTAAGCCTTCCCGATAATTTGTATGACATAACCCCTGAATAGGAGCCTCCTTTTAAGGGGGTTTAGACACTCCCCATCCCTAGTAGACATTGAGGCGAATGGAAAACATATGTGTCTGATAGGAGCAGTGCTTGAGTCACCCGACAATTTGGGGATCATCCATTCAGATTAGTAATAAGTGACATAGACTTCATGGAAGACTTATTGTATTTAAACCTCAAAGCTTGTTCATATTTTGTAGCCTATGGTACCATGCTACCTATGTCTTATTCTACCACTAAAGTGAGGGGTTCCAACGCATGTTATTGATGATTCATGGGAGGAATTCAACACTTATCATGATTTCAAACCCATTCTTTAGGGCTCTGGTAGAGTGATACTGGAAGTTCCAATCGTGCACGATCCACGTATAACCGTGAAGCAATATGGGTGTATGAGAGTTGGAAATGCAAAGGACTTACCCATTCAATAGACTATGAGGTTCATCATAAAAATGGGTATGGGTGACATCCAACCCCAATATCTATCACCTTTGCCAACTAATGAAGTCACAAATTTCCAACCAAAAAAATCTACCACAACCAACATCGGTAAGGAAATTGTGATATACATACTGGTGAACACCCGGAATTCTACCGACATGGGGACACAGGTGAAGGTGTTGCGCGAATTGCTCATCGGGCATAATAAGGCTACTACATACAATTTCCATGCCTAAAAATGGAGTTTCGGGATTCGATGGACCATTATTTCTTGTTGGCATGATTTATAAGACTTGTGGAAATTTTACCAATTAACTCAACCTCTAATGTCAATAGCTTACATGTAAGCACAATGGAATTGACTCACCCATCAAGGAAAATACATTAACTCTTTTCTTTGCATTGTACAGTCTGACTTGGTATATATATTCCGTTTCATTATACAGACTACAACATTCTCAGGTACCTGTCAAGTATGCTGAGGGCAAATGGGAAGAAAAAAATTCAGATTCCGTGAATTAGATTTTTATGCCCGGCAAGTATCCAGCGAATTGGACATCTCACGGAAGAGATAATCTCCTACATTTCAACAAGACTATGTGTCTTATACTATTCATCCTACCTAAATGCTCAAGAGATTCGTTGGTATCGCTGAGGACCTGAGTTGGTGTTGAGATTTTCATCGTGTGTGGGTGGCGAAGTCCACTGAACCTGCGTTTGAGTAGGCATGGGTGTTTGCAGCGTGCCATTGGGTTGAAGTGGGTCTTTAAAGTGAAAAAGGATCCCACGGGTAACATCTTGAAGCATAAAGCAAGAATCGTCGCAAACTAAATAAAGCATTGTACAGGCTTCGGCAAGCTTCACGGGCGTGGAACACCAAACTGGACGCGTTTTTCGTCTCTCTTGGATTTACAAGGTGATAGCTTGAACAACCATTCACACTGATTGGCATTAAAGTAGCGCATAAAATCATTTTGTGACAATCGTTTTACATGTCTCAATTGCATTAAAAGTTAACCCATGCTTTATTGCATGTAGTTCAAGGAATAACAAAGTAACTGGGAATGCGAGTACTACATAATCTTGAATGCCAAATGTGTTGTTCATTTCGGTAGCAATACACAAGAGCGGGTGAGAATCAATTTTTTACAGTGACGTATACAGTAGTTCTTCATCAGTTACTATATATAATCCCACAAACAATTTACAAAATATTTATCCTTCATTTTCAGATGTTTGGAGCCGATACAATACCATACACGAGAACTGAATTGAACATGTACTGAAGCAAGCTCGCTCAATACATCGCTATCATCCATACCGTAAGGTTATCCAAGCCTACTTTTATATCGGGTCAATGAATATGTATGACGCATCTAAACCACACTAGGGTCTAAAAATATTGTTAGGGTTTTTCAATTTTGTATGCAACTTACAAAACTCACACTACATTCAAGCGACCAATGCGAAATATCATATAGGTTAGATTTGCAGTTTTCACATTTTTGTATGAAGTCATGAATGTGGATTGTGAGGTTCCATTTTGAATACAATAATAGAATTTAAGATTTTTTGAAAGAATATCCGAAATCATATTGTTTAATAAATGTGAAGAAATCACTGTTCAGAATTTCTGAAATCGGAAGATCCATCGCGAACTAATATGCCATGAAAGTTCGACGTCGATCCGATTTCAGAACCATTTTGACACTTGTGAAGTAACAATGCATGGCGTTTACAGATGCAATTGATTTCGATAAACAAGTACGATAAATGAACCGTCGTCTAGCAGTGGGATATGAACCGCGGCGATGCCGGGACGGCAGTTTGAAACTGCATGCCGTCTTACTACCAGTATCACCGCTGCAAACAAGACACTTCTTCACTGGTGTGGAGTGGCAGACATTTGATATCGGTAAGAGAACCTCAATGACGGTTTTAATTGTTTTGATCAACGGCTGCTCAATCGTACCGCCATTTAATTGCTCTGTTGCAGTAAAGAATGCATGTTTCATACTCCCTCCATCTCACTCTAAATTGTTTATTTACTTTTTTAGAGTCAAACTTTGTAAACTTTAACCCTAAATATAAGTGAATATATAAATAATAAATATATTTTGTGAGATATTGTTAGATTTGTCTTAAAATCTATTTTTTATGTGGCATTATCATAAGTAACTAGAGATATTTATGGTCAAACATGCTCATTGAAAATCGTGAAAACGTAAATATGCAATTTAAAGTGGGACGGAGAGAGTAGGTTGTACGAGCATGGAAATTTATTCATTGATGCATGAAAGTTAAAGTTGATCCAGAGTTTTATACGATGGGTAACAAATTGAGAAAACCCACACATATACATTTGAGAGTAATCAATCTCTGTCTTTTTTAATTCTTGCCCTTACTTCCCAACAGTGTATGATAAACTTTCACTGCTACTTTTGAACCAGGATATATATTCCTTCCGTTCCAAAGTAAGGTTTTCACTTTGACTTTTCAAAGGGTATGAATGACAAAAGGGAAATTAATTTTGTACAATCTACTCTTTCGAGTGAACAATTATCTATTTATTTTGAACTAGACTAATGGAATGGGAACTTGCTTAATTTAATTTGCCTCGTTATGTATAAACAGTTCTTGTGGCAAATCATCATTATTCTCCAAAAAGAAATTTGTTTCAGGACCTCGAAAACTAACTGTTCTAAACAAAAACAACTGCAAAATGGATTTCAAACAAACAATTCATAAAATGACGTAGGCCAACAGAAGTAGGAGAAACTAGAAAACAAAATCTTCACAAATAAAGAATTCAAAAAAGAAATACTTAATATAATTATTATTTTTATTAATAATTCATGATCTCAGAAACAACATTCCATTCCTCTGGTACATACCAAAAAGCCCCCAATACTAATTGGCAGCATTGGATAGATAAATCATGATGGCTGCTAGGACCACGGGAAAGACCAGCAACATATAAAATGGTGGAGGTTGAAGCAACGCAACAGGGCCGGCCGACTGCAACGGAAGCAGCAAGAGGCATAACACGACACACAAGAACATCACGATGGAACCAAGACCCCATCCTCATTCCAGTTGATCGCCCGATGATCTCGCCATGGTTTATTGATGAGAGGATGCTTTCTGCAAATGAGATGTGATGAGTTTCTTATATTTATAAGGTTTCTGATACCTCTTCAAAGCCAAAGGACACAACCGTTGGGGCTTTGGGGTGGTTACATGCATTTGAGCCATGAAATATTTCAGTTTTCTTTGGATTAAGAAAAAATTTAGAATGGAAATGATCATTAAAAGTTAAGAAGAAGTGGCACAATATCTATCGGAAGGGTCCGCCGTAGCAACTGGATTCATTTAGTAATTACTTCCACGTTTTAAAACCATTACATAATGTCCCTTTATAAAATTAGATAATACCTAAAAGTTAAGTACCCTTTCTTACATCTATTTACTACTACATGCATGTCAACACTGATGCGTGAAATATTATAGATGTGTTTAATCTTTTTTGGAAGTTCAAATAAATACAACATTGCAACTAAATTTAATTATTATTGCTGAATTATAGTAATAATATTTGTTATGACCTTGATTTTTTTTTCCAAGGAGTTCCTTAAAACAAAAAAAAACTATTTACAAATTCAACATAGAGATAACACCATTAAATAGGACCATATACATAATAACAAGAGTAATAGAATTATATAAACCATAAAATTACTATGACAGTATCCAAATCTTGCTATATTAAAAATGGGAAACTTGTGAAATTAGTAAATTAATCATCTAATTTTCATTTATAAAAAATCATTAATATATTTCTACAAATATTTTGTATTTAAACAGATTAATAAAGACACCGACGGAAAGGAAAATGTAGGGTTTTATGTGATATCCTTGAAGGATGCAAGAAGGTAGGTAGGATGGGAATACGCTGGGTTCATACGTATTATATTATAACTAGCAGGAGTCCCATTGCGCGACCGATATTTTTGATTGAAAATTTTGATTTAAGTAACATGTATTCTCTCTATCCCAACTAAATTTGCACTACTGTTTTTTGCACGTCGTTCAAGAGACATATTTGACCGTTAATATGTTTATCTACGTATAATAACGGTCAATAAAAAGTTGATATTAAGAAACTACTTGTTACGATAAATTGAACAATATCATATATGATAATATTATTGTTTATATCTATTCAAATGCGTGATTAAATTTGATAGAGAATAGTGTTCAAAAAGCAGTAGTGCAAGTTTAGTTGGGGCAGATGGATTATTTTTTGCCTCTCGCATTTAAATTGAAAACTAAAACTAAATTAGTATAAAGTTTTTGAATCTAAAAATAATGAAATGAGTTATATAGTGAAATGGTTAATTCAGATTGAATTTATTAAATAATGAATAAAATATATTATTTTTATAATCTTTCAAGAATTAATATATTTCATTAATTAAGTAAAATATAAAAAGAAATATTTAACTCGTAAAAAGATACTAAAACTTAAATACAAGAATATACGCAAAATAATGAAAATATTATTACATTGAAAACAACTTGTAATCAAGAAAATTTTGTATGTTAGGAGATTAACTATTTTAAGGTGATGGTTCAATAGTATTTTAACAAGTGGCAAATAATTTAAGCAAAAAATAAAAAAATAGAAATAAAAAAAACTACATTTTAACTTCTCATTCATATACACTTGTCATGATATTATTGTATCATCACCCCACATATTTAATCTCCTAACATACAAAATTTTCTGACTTGTAATCAACAGGGATGTCAAGTATAAGAACGTGACTCCAGATTAAGAAAATTAAAGAGTCACGCGCATATATAACCCTACATAATTGACGAAAGTGCATATATAATCCTGCGATAATTGAAAGTGCAAATATAACTCTAGATAATAAGTGAAAGTGCAAATTTAACCTTTTCTGGTAACTTGTAGCCATAATTTCATGAAAAGACAGTTTTGCCCTTCTTTAAAAAAACAAAAAACAAAAAATAGGACATGCCATTATTACCCGGACCGCCACCGGACCTCTGCGAGACCTCCACGGGACCGCCTTCGGACCTCCGCGGGACCACCACCGGATCGCCTCCCGTTATATCAGCACATTATGAAAATTGATAGAGTTATATATGAACATTTCTAAACTTATAGAGTTATATCTGCACATTCGTAAAAAATGTAGGGTTACATCAACACATACTATAAAAACAAAGAGTCATATTAGAACAAAATCAACGCCAACCACACGCAACCTCCATTTCAACTTCTTCTACCGATTACTGACGTTCCAAACTGTGATTCTAGTGGCAAAAAAAGAGTTTTGGCGGCGTTGACACATCAGACAATGAAGTGGAGGTGTGGGAACCTTTCAAAAATGGTATTTTCATCCGAAATTCCCCTTAATTCACTAGATTAATGAGGTGTTGAGTTTTATTCTTTGATTTTATTTTGCTTCTCGCCACACAAATAGATATATGCAGTATATATGGTATAAAATATAAGGATTTTGATGGTATTTTGTTTATTTTATTGAGCTTAGTTCGGATTGATGATTGTATGACTTTTGATGTCTGTGCATAGTTCTTATTTTGTTATGCTTTTCGACATAGGGTTTTTAATATAGATGGGTTTTGCTTTTATAATATGTGGTGATATAACCCTACACTTTTTTACAAATGTGTTGATATAACCCCATAAGTTTTAGGAATGTGCTGATATAACCCTATCCATTTTCATAATATGCTTATATAACCCTACCTGGTCCGGTGGCAGTACGATGGCGGTCCGACGATGGTCCGACAGTGGGTAAGGGTATAATTGTCCATCCAAATTTAACTTTTGGTCCAAGGGAAATTTTGTCATTTTTGGGGGGGTCAACACCGTAAAAACATGGTCAACGCCGGATTTCTCATCAGAAGGTTATATTTGCACTTTCATCAATTAGTTAGGGTTATATTTGCACTAAAAATTATCAGGGTCACATCTGCACTTTCTCAAATATATAGGGTTATATTTGTATATTTCTCTTAAATTAATCTCATTAAATGTGAAGGGGAATATTAGGTTTTGAGCATCAGGTTTTTAACCGATGACTATGATTTCCTTATTTCTAGATTATTGACTCTGTGTTTGTATTTGAATTTGCAGAGGTTATGCTAGGG
>JAULKK010324740.1:0-11207 GCA_032355705.1 Rubia peregrina | reverse complement strand
CTTCACCTGCAACTACACTTCTTAGCTTCTTGTTCAAACTGCAAGTGTAGCATCTTGAACAACCAAGTCTGTCTTCAAAATGGCCTTTGACAGCACAGCCTCAGTAAGAAACCCAATTGCAGCATCAGCCATCTTGACAAAAGGAAAGTAATAATTCTTAGCTAGATATCTGAGAGAAACTGAAGAATGGTAATACAGAAGAATTAGTTTTGGAAAAATGGTAACATAAAAGGGAATCAATACATGGATTAAGTCTGAAGCAAGGGTGAAATGGTTAATGTAGGACCATCATCTAACATATTCTTTTTCTGATTTATAAGAAAAGTGGATTGCTTCTGGAATGGAACAAAGTAGATTCTCAAAGCCGCGTCACAGAAATCAGGAAATTGCTTTCAATTGCTTTCGAAGTAGATTCTCAATCCAAATCCATGCACATAACATTAAGTTCTTCCTTTCAAATAACCTGGAAAAAAAATTTACACATTCATTCTCTAGAGTTGCCTACTTTGAAAAAAAAAAGATTGCACTTCCAAACTGAAACCTGATACAAACGTTCTTCTCATAACCCTGTCCAGACCTATTTTAAGAGGTGCCTTTCGATTGGATCATTCCTGATGATAAAATTAATGGTCGAAAACAATACGGGTTATCAGAATCCGGTGAACAGAAAAACAAGGGATCAAAATTTAGAATCAGCAAAATTAATCACACTAAGTACGTATACGATTAAGTTTGCAGAAAACATCAAAGTTTGATAATTTTCGGCAGTTGGCAAATAGCCACACAGTGATGCCTCTTGCTGATTAGTTTCGAAAACCCCTCAGGCAACTCATACAAATACACATTCGATAGGGTTCGCAATATTGTTCAACTTCGTGAGGAATTCTGGAAGCCTGTGTAAAACGAGTGAGACGGACATTAAGAAACTATTCGGTAACTGATCACTTATTCTTCCATTTTTAATTTGAGGAAGTGGGGCATACGGAAAGTCAAATGTATTTTTTATTTTAAATGTTGTAATTTTTTATAAAAATTTTTATTTTAAAAATTAAAACAAGTAATAATGTGCATTCGAATGTAAAAATAAAAAAATTAAATTTAGTATGTAATTTAACAAGTATAGTGTATAAGGTAAAAAATACATGTATGGTCCATGACATTATGAACATGCCACAAGTTAGAAAACCTACTCTTTTAATTTTATTTTTGAAAATACTTTATCTTCCATCTTGAATAGCAAAACATCTAAAAGTTTGTCGAGTATATATGAAATGTTACATTTCAAACATTTTCAAATTACCGATTTCTTTCTTACAAAACTAAATTAGAATTAAACACAACGAGGAATCCTCTCTTAAACCTAGGGATGACATTGACAGTGGGTTTGGTGGAGTTCCACCACGCATCCGTTCTAATGGGGCGGGTGTGGAGGTTGTTTTGATGGAGGGTGGGACGAGTATCGGTATGAAAAGTCGTGTATGGATATTAGTTCACGCATGTCTCATCCCCACCTCGTCTCGTCTCATCTCACTAAACTCATTATATACTCACCAATTTAATATATAATAAATTATTATTATTCATATTGCATATTCTTACCTATAATATTTTCATCTAAAAAAATTTATTAATTTTAATATGAAAGTTACTATAAAATAGATTTTTAGCTATTTTTTGACATATAAATGGGATAAATACAATGGTTATGAAGTTGTTAGGGAGACCCAAGTGGATGATAGAGATGGTGGATTTTAAAGTCGTACCCATCATGGGTGATGGAGCGGTATTCTGAGTCAAATTCTAATTATTTATTTTTTGGTCTCTTCAGCCAGATCCTTGTTTTAATTTTTATTGTTGTACTCCGCTCAGTACTTGTTTTGTTAGTACTTTATTATAGACCTAATTTCCACGACTGCTCTTTTTTTTGTAGCTACGTCTTTGAAATATAAGATGGGGGGAGTAGTGAACATGTTATAGTTTATTTATTAATACTTCAATTCAGGTATTATGCGCAGAGTTTGATGTGTTATGGAGTACATTGTCACTGAGGCTGACGTTTATTTGTTCCTGGATGATAACTTTTACTTTTGTGATCGTCCATTCTCCTCAGGTACGTGTTCAAATTGTTTCATTTTAAATCATTTTGTTCGTACGAGTGGATGTAGCTTTCATAAATGCTCTAAGTAATGATATTCTTTGTTAAAAATTATGGCCTTTTCTAGGCATGATGAAGGTTTAGAAAGAAAATTTTGTTCCCCACAGACGGCCCCACTAATGCTGGGAATTCCTTTTGGGTCACCATAATCCTTAAAATAAGCTCTAGTCTACTTTATTATCTCGTACACCTAGAAAAAAAAGGTCTTGGGGAGTCCCCTGGACTAAGCTCCGATGCTCAAATCAGTCTTAGTTTATGTCCACTATTTGTACTGGAAAAAATGTCATTGCCTTTTTCGTTATTGATGAATTTCATACATAGTTCACTACAACAAAAATTGCGTTTACACACATTAATAATTGTTAGAATAAAATTTTTATAACAACATTTTATCTATCCCCACATTGATTTTAAATGTGGTTAGCGGGGGGTGTTGGTATAGATCTAAAGTGTGGTTATAGATAATCATTGATTAATTTTTTAAAAAATTAACTATAGTGTTCGTATTTGCATTCATTACCCACACGTAGATGTATAAGAATATGTATATATATATATAATAAGATCACACTAAATGTGTATGTATATATATAGTAATAGGACTATGGTTAATGTAATGGTTTGGAAAAGTCAAATATAGTCGTAGTTAGAGCCGACTAAAAATATGTTCTTATAGATATTATAATACATGGCGACTAAATGTAACTTTAGTAAATCGATGAAGACACTTAAAATTGTCCACTGTATAGTTTTTTCACATTTTTTTTCATGTGATGTATATATTTGGAAATTCAGTTATGGGTTTTTAGAAATATTTTTAAAACACTTTGTAATGCGTTTAAAAAAATTATGTACACACAATTTTATAATGTATTTTTAGATTATTTTTTAAAAAAATACTTGGTAATGTGTTTAAATAAATTATATACACACAATTTGATTATATGATTTTAGAATACTTTTTAAAACACTTGGTTTCGATTATTTGTTTTTAGAATATTTTTTAAAACATTTGTTACTGAGTTTAACAAAATTATCTATCCACAAAATTAATGCGATACATAAAAATATATTTTAACATGCACAAGCCTACAAAACTTATAATTAATAAACGGAAATCAAATCAATAAGATAATCATACAAACTTTAACCAAGATGCAAACTAAATTTAAAATATCAAATACACAACCATCAAACTCTTGAAATATCCAAAAACAACATGTCTTTAACAATAATGACCCTAAACTAATTCTAACTAGGATAATAAAATGAAGGATAATATCTTTCAAACGTTGTGATGTAGTAACGATCGAGTGACTTGTGCATAAAAAACATGATATCAATAACTTTAAAATGTATAGATTTTATAGATTTTCAACCCAACAATATATTTAACAATGATACAACTACATGTGTAATTTTTCATTGTGAACACAATCTAAAAAATATATAGGAAGTAAATGCATATACTCTCATTCAAACTATAATTTAAAAAACAATGAAGTAACTCTTCTTAAATGCATTAAGATCGAGTGACTTGTGCAAAAAAAAATATGATATCAATAACTTTAAAATGTATAGATTTTATAGATTTCAACCCAACGATATATTTAACAATGATACAACTACATGTGTAATTTTTCATTGTGAACACAATCTAAAAAATATATATATAGGAAGTAAATGCATATACTCTCATTCAAACTATAATTTAAAAAACAATGATAAATCATCTTCTATAATAAAGAAAAACTAATTTTAGAAATGAAGAAATATGGTCATAAGATTTTTCTACATGCTCAGCTTAAAAAAAGTGTACTAATAACCATCAATTTTAAAATATTTATATTCTCAAGAAAGAAGATAGACACATGCATATAATTTATGTATAGAAACACATGAAATTTTTGTATATTTTTATAGCAAAGGATAAATAAGTATCTAAGATGTACCAACCAACCTACCACATTGCCAATCACATCTTCAATTGTTTTATAGCCAGCGAATCAGGCATTCGTCGAGATGAACTGCATTGATTATCATGATTTCACACCAACCTGGCCCTAATTCTTTTTTTCCAACTTCCTTAGTTGAATCTTTACTTTCAAGATAAACTTTGTAAACTACTTTACTTGGGTCTACCAAACTTTTGAGAGATACAAATGCACCATCTTCCAACTATAAAAAGGATGTTAATGTCCACGTATAAATTTTACAAAATTCAATTTATAACAGAAAACTCTTTCTCACCTATCATACGTAAAAGTGTTAATACATTAAATAAATTATATTATAAAAATAAATTTTCACCTCAACGGTTTGGTGTAGTACGTGTGAAGAACTCTGATGGTTGGAAGTATCATTTTGTTGACTTGATAGTTTAGCACGTAGTTTCGCAGCTACCTTTTCTTCTTCCATAATTTTTTTTATCTACTCGATCATTACGTGCTTAGTTGGTTTGCGTCGTGGAAGTTTTCCCCATACATCTGAGGGAGAAATATTAGAACCCCCCATTCGAAAATATCCTGGTTTGTCTTGTCCAATCACTTGTGCAAAAATATCGGCTGGCCGATTATATCTTCTCCACCCTCATCTAGTTTGTTTGCCAACACTTCCATATCATTATGCAAATATAGTTCATTTGTAATCTGAAAGAATGTGAGTTCCATATGTTACTCTAATCACTTTAATTACATCTCACCACAACCTTTATAACATTTGTTGGTGTTTCCTTCTTCCTAGTGTAGCATAGCTTAAACAAATGAGCTCAAGATGGCTTCTGATCTGTTTCTTTTTCCTAATCGAAAAAAGTATTCAATATAAATTTTATTGTTGAACAATAATTTTTAAAAAGAGAAAACTGTAGCTAGTGTTACCTGTTTGTTAGAAATAGATGCAAATGAGAACTTCCCTGTAGCTTGATTCATTTTCTTACGGAATCTTGCTATCTTATTTTTCTGACACCTCTCCTATAAAGACAAATTTATACTACATTAAATGTTGAAAATTTACTTAAAAAATACTTAGACATAAATTTTAGTAACCTACCATGGTATCTTATCTATTCCAATATTGAATAATATTGAGCCATTGTTCTTTGGAGAAACGTGGTTCACTATCAGTTATGTTATATTCCAAAACATTACGATTTCAGACTTCCAACTCCTCCAGTTAGAACCAACAAACCTTAGAATATATAATTCATCAGCTAGTGTGATATCAAAACATGCCTACAAAATGATAAAATGTATTTTATTAAATTTAAAAGTAATTTCAATATTTCAATCTATTTTCTCCATTTACCTTTATGATATCAAGCATATCATTTGTATTTTCCTCAGGCAACTTACGCCAATCTTCTATGGGCAATATTGGTTATGCCTAACAATGGTACTCAAGAATTCTAAAAATATATGTCCTGATCGTCCTATGGGTTTTCCATCCTTATTAAACTCAACTCAATACTTGGTAAATGTGATGATCGACTCCAAATATGAAGCATTAATATAACACCACTCTTCTTTGTTGCTGCACTCAAAATATAATTTTTAATTATTTTCCAATCAATGTTGAAATGAAAAAATGATTAAAACATTAGGCTTATTGTATAACAAAATCACGACTTCATGAAATGTGAATTTGTTTGTTAGAGAAGGTTTACCATTTGGCTTCTTTGTGGACGATGCAATGTTTTTCTCATTGGCTTCACCACTCCCGTTGTAGCATCTTGTTGTGACCCACTCTGATATGAATCTCCTTGCGAAAACTCTGAATTGCGGAATATCGGATCTTTGAACCAAGTAGGAATCTCGCCTAACCTACTTGTTCTGCATTAAATTGCAGCGTCTAGCCCGCAGGGTACACTCAACTCCGACTTGCTCTCTTAATAGCCTGCAGGTTTAGATCACAAGGGTTCTCTATAAACTAACTGGACTGCAGGATTAGCATACAAAAGAGATTGAAACTTAACTAGCCCGCATGATTATGAAACAATGAAAATAATGAGAATGTCTCAAAATTATGAATATATGATTGATAAAATTGTTTTATAAAAGTTTGTACAATCCCTCTATTTATAGAGGTAATCTTGGCCACAAAACCCTAATTACAATTGGAAACTGAATCGAATTATGGCAGCTTTAAGAAGCTAAAACCATATCTAACTATAACTCCTAAAATAAATGGTAATCTACTCGAATTCTTCTTCAAGTAACCTTGAAGAATATTACCTATCCAATCTTACTAAATCTAATTCTAATTAAATCAAAACTCGTAAATTACAATATTTCAAAAATAATTCTACGTATGAGTACACTACCTCATTAAAAAATCCAATGGGAAAAAGAGTATAGTGCTAAGCTCCTAAAAATACTAAACCAAGAAATAGATAATAAATGATATTTTCGATATCCTGCAATCTTTCAGACTTGAGCTCTTCATTCAAGTTTTCCAGGACAATGCTCCACTTTTCATTAGCTATTTCATCTCTTTCCCTAATCCCATTGAACTCCCTCATGTTCAATAGATTCAGTGGTTTTTGCAGCCTAAGTAAAGCCGTTTCCAAATCATTCAGATCATTGCTTTACTTTAATCCCTAAATGGCCTTTACAGTATTGCTAAACAATACATTTTGACCACATATTGAAGTATTCTTTTGAGATTTGTGGCTGAGCTACTTTAGGAATCCGTGTGATTACATCATTCTTAAAATTACCTGGAATGTGATCTCTTGTGAAGAAGCCTTTAATTGTTATGACATTTTTTCCTACAATCTCCCAACTGTCCTTCAAGAATTTACTTGAATAGTCATCCATCCCTGTAATTTTGTTAGATTGTATCCCTTTCAGAGCAGCCAATATTTTCTTCTCCTTGACATGCCTTCTCAGTTCTGATTGCCTTTCCAAGCTGAGTACATTCTCATACGTCACTACATCAGAATCAAGCTCCACTGTCTGCACTTCCACTCCTAGCTAGTTTTTGAAGTGATTAACTAGCTCTCCCTCCGAAAAGTTTATACTCAAACAGTAACTGGTCTTCTTTTCTGATGGAAGTTATGTGGTTTTGTTATTGTCTTTTCTTTAAAGAGGCATAGAAAAGTTTTGTGGGTTTATCAACATCATTCAGCCAATCAATTTTAGCTTTTTTGTTGTAGAGAGTTGTACTCAGCCTCCCTGAGTTTTTCTGCCACTTTTCTAGTTTCTGATTCAATCTCAATCAATCTTTCAGACTCGAGCTCTTCATTCAAGTTTTCCAGGGCAATGCTCCATTTTTCATTAGCTATTTAAGCTCTTTCCCTAATCCCACTGAACTCCATCCTGTCAATAGATTCAGTGGTTTTTGCAGCTCGAATAAAGCTGTTTCCAAATTATTGAGATCATTGCTTTTCTTTAATCCCTAAATGGCCTTTACGGTACTGCTAAACAATACATTTTGACCACATATTAAAGTATTTAAATGGTCTTCTTTTAATCACCTCACCCCCTAGAAATCTAATTATCAGAGGAAGATGATCATACATCAACTAGTTTTTTAGATAACTTTTTTATGGCTAATTCCCCATAAAATTTAAATGATTTTAATTTAACTAATCTACTTTTAATCCGCAACTCATTTTAGTTGTAATGTCAGGGAATACTTGACAAGAGTAAGATGCTCCCTTCCATTTCATTCCAAATTTCTTTTAAAAAATTATATTTATCAGAAAATATTATTGATTATTAATATATTTAACAACATATTCAACATAAAATCTTCTTTTAGGCAGACTAAATTTTAGGCCAGAGTTTATTATGCAATTATAAGAAGTGTCATTTGGGATGGGGGTTTTTAAAAAAATATGCTGAAAATTATAGGGACCTACTGTGTAATTATCAGACTGATATATATATATATCACAAAATTTTCAGATTTTTCATTTTTCTTTCCTCCTCCCTCCGATCGGAGCTGCCAGAAACTGCCCATGACCGATGCTTATCACCGAAAATACACAGGAATTTGGCCGAATTTCTGCCGCTCCACTCGATTCCCATCACTTCCATAGGAACAACCGCCTGAACAACCGAATCTCGCTGAAATCTCCCAGCGGTGTCGCGACTAAACCTGACCGGCGGATTGGCTGATTTTGACTTTACCTAAGTTGACAGACGCTTCTCCATCGCATCTGAGGAGGTGTTGCAATCGATGAGCTCGATCGACGGCGGACGCGATGCGATCGACAGTGGAGACGACTGCGATCGACGAAGAATGCAATGTGATCCACGACGGAGGTGACTGCGATCGACGACGGAGGTGACTGCGACTACGACAGCGGAGGCGGCTATCTTTGGGGACGACATGTACAGTTCACGTACGATCGTTGGAAACGATGCGTGCGGCCGTTGGGGACGACGCGTGCAGCTCATGCGCGACCGTTGGGCTGACATCGACGGGCTGCAGCGGCGGCGAACGACAAGAGCGGCGGTGGAGCTGAGCTTAGGCTTCTGGAAGGTGAGGTTTAATATTGTGTTTTACTTTTTCAAATATTTTTTGAGGTATAATATATATTTGACTGAGGTTTGCATTAGTAAAGATTGTTTGGTTTAGTGGTTAGGACTCTTGCTTTAGAGGTTGAGGTCTCGAGTTCGAATCTTTGTGTGACCTTTATTTTGAAGATTTTATGTTGTTGGTGTATATGCTAAAGTTTAATATTATTTGACTGAGTGTATATGTTCAATAAGAGTCTTTGGTATATTGATTATTGCTCTGTGTTTTGAGGTTAGTGACCTGGGTTCAAATCCCACCAGGCCCTTTTTTAAGAATTCTTATTCCTGAGGTATTGTAGCTTTTTGTTGATTTTCGTAACTTTTTTCCTCTTATGTTGATGTTATTCATTATTCTCGTGAGGTTTAATTGATATGAGATGAGGTTTTGCAGTTTTTTGGTGATATGGATTGATATTAGTAGTTTTTAAAGAAAAATTCTTATGTTGACGTTTTTTTATTTTTCGAGTGAAATTTTGGTAATATGAGTTGATGTTTGTTGTATTTTTTTTCTTTTGTTGTTGTTTTTCCTTTTCTGGATGAGGTTCAAGTGTTAGGAGTTGATGTATCTTTTGGGTGATATATGTTGATATTTGTAATTTTAAAAATAAAAAAAATTGTTGACGTTTTATGATTTTTTGAGTGAATAATTTATACTCTTGAGGTACCGTAGTTTCATTGCTAATGTTTTTAGCCTTTTATTTTCTATCATGTTATGATTTTCATTTTTCGGGTGAGTTTTAGTTGATATGAGTCGATGTTTTGTAGTTTTTTTGGGGTTATATGGGTTGATATTTTTTTGTCTTTTCTCTCTCATGTTGATGGTTTTCATTTTCTCGCTGAGCTTTAGGTGATATGAGTTGATGTTTGTAGTTTTGGGTGACGTAGGTTGATTTTTTGTAGTGTTTTTTCTTATGTTGGTGTTTTTTTATTATATGGGTGATATTTAGGTGGTGGGAATTGATGTTTTTAGCTTTTGGTTGATATTGATTGATTTTTGTAGTTTTTTTAAAAAAAAATGATAAGTGAAGTTTGTTTGATATTTTTATGATTTTCAGTTTATTTTTTGTTAGTTGTAGTCGACGTAATTTTCACAATTTTTTGTTGATTATGTATGTATTTTTTGCTATTTTATTTGATTTTTTATAATTTCTTTTGCAATTTTTAGCTGATATTTTATGATTTTTCGTTGATGTTCTACTATTTTTTGCTGGTGTTTATAATTTTTAGTTTGATGATCATATTGATTTTTGCATTTTAAAATAATTTTTTGAGTTTTTTTTTTTTTTGCAGATTACGCATGGTGGAAAAATGATGGGAAAAATTAGACATAAAAGTCTTTGTAAAAATATTAGCGATAGGTCCCTCTAAAATTATTAGAGAGATAGATCTCTGGAGATAGAATACATCTAGAGTTGCATAAATGTCCATGCCTAAGGAGACCATCTCTTTTTTCCGACATAAACATAAAAATGACTAAATTATTTTTTTGGTCCCCCACATACCATCGTTTACCATCTTTTGGTCCCCGAGAGCCAAACCACGTTTGTTTAGTACCCCACAAATACAAAGTGAAAGTTTCGGTCCCCAAAACCAAATTTTGGGTGGTTTTCATCTTTTGATCCCAAAAAATATATTCTTTTTTATATGGTTAGGGGTATTTTTGTAATTTCACTTATTAAAATAACAAAAATTTAAAAATATTTCTGGCCGCCGACGTCCGCTGCCGCCGCCTCAGGCGGTGCGAGTCACACTTGTCTTCTTCTTCCCTTTAGCGCGTGCATCACACACACCTTTTTTCCTTCAGTTTATCCTCCATGGTTATAATTTGCTGTGAGGGATATTCTCCGGCAAATTTTTTGATGTGGGGTGGTATTCCCTGGTAAGGAGTCGTACGTCATTTCTAGCGCGATAATGCCGACCTCGAATGGTGAAGTTGCGGTGGTGGACGAGGCGGCACACGAACGGTGTGTGGTGGCGCTGCCACGTCTTCCAGAGGACGTGACGATGGGAATCATTAGGCGCTGCCACATTTGCTAGACGACGTGGACGTGATCGGGAATCATTAGGCGCTGCCACATTTTCTAGAGGACGTGGTCGGAGGTGACGACGAGGCGCGTGCCACCGTTCTCGGCCTGGACAACCTAGGCGTCCAATCTAGCTCTCCGGATCAGGTTCGTCCAATTCAGCTCTCCGGGTCGGGTTCGTTCGATTCAGCTCTCCGGGCCGGGTTCGTCCGACTCAGCTCCCCGGGTTGGGTTCGTCCGATTCATTTCTCCGGGTCGGGTTCGTCTGATTCAGCTCTTCGGGTTGGGCTCGTCCGATGATTCCCGATCTAGTACCGCGAGGTCTCCGGGGAGCCCAAATCTTTGATGATGAATTTGATTTGGAATCATAAGATTGCTTGTTGAGTTAACTCGGCTCAACTCAGCTCGGGCGGAATCCGAAAAGGTGGCGGCGGACGGAGAAGGGGGCAGCGGTGGGGGTGGATTGAACGGTCGGGGTGGATTGAACGGAATCAGGCCTGACTTTGC
>JAULKK010324730.1:0-11209 GCA_032355705.1 Rubia peregrina | reverse complement strand
AATAAAAGGTAAGAGGTCTTAGTTGTAATATTAAACTTTTATTATGCAACATTTAGTAGTTATAAAGTTTACACTTTAATCTTTATTTCTTCTAATTTACACTTTAAACCTTGGTCTTTCCATGACTTATGGAAAGACAGTCTTTCAAAAGACGGACTCATTATTTAATACATATATTAAAAATATACTCTTAAAATAATTTCATCTAATTATGCTATTTATTACTCATTTTATATTTATGTGTTATTGTAATCTTAAATAACATATTAATTAATAATAATGTATTTTATTGTTTATAATTGTAATGTTATTGTCAACTTAATACGACTAAATAAAAATGAATACAGTAAAAAATATATACACACTATACAATCATATTCGGGTCTTGTTCTGTCTGGGTTGACATTAACTTGAATCTCTTGAAACTCGGGTTAACACCGATTCGGTTTCTTTCGAATCGGGTAGTAGTCGGGTATGATCAGGTATCTTTCAGGCACGAGTCCTTTTCAGGTTCGGGTTCAGGTTCGGTTCGGGCACGGGTCCTTTTCGAGTTTGGGTCCTATCGGATATGACAATTTTAGTTCGGTTCGGTTTAATCGGATGATTTTGGTTTTGGTTTATTGATCGGGTCCAACTATTTGGGTGTCGGTTCAATTTCGGTTCGGTTATTTAATTCTGGGTTTTCGGGTTCAGTTACATTTTGCCAGGTCTAGTCGACTATGCTATATTATGTGAGGACGATACTTTGTGAAGCCCCGCCGACGTCGTATGTTCTATTGGTATGATCGACAATAAAACTGACGGGCGAGTGACATCGGTTATACATTCAAAATGATGGGTAGTAAGAACCATCATCGAGCTTAAAAAATTGATGGGTAAATTCCAGCGAGCGAAGAGAGTAGTAATATTATAGGTGTGTGAATTTTTATTATAGTATTCGTGTGGCCGTCAGAAGTGTAAGGTTTTTATATCGCTAGAAATGGGTTTGAAAATCAGGAAGATGTTGTAGGGAGTAGATGAGCATGGGAAGAAGATGGCCCTTCTCTATTATTTTAGAATTGGGCATTATATTTTTTATGTTGTGTTTGCAAAAAAACCCTTCAAACTCATAGAGTCCATCTTTCCATAAGTTAGGAAAGACCAAGGTTTAAACTGTAAATTTAAAAAAATCAAAATAAAATTTTTGGGTTGTATTAATCGGGTTATAAACCTATCACTCCTAAATGCTGCATAATAAATTGTTAATATTGCAACTAAAACATTTTATCTTTCTATAATTTCAATTCAATCCCGTCTTTCCATATGCCTATGGAAATACGGTCTTTCCCAAGACTTTACCTTTTTTATAACTTTTATTTACACACAATTATAAATATTAATGATCGAACTTTTTTTAGCCAACTGACTATAGTCAACTTGTGCAGAATTGACTAGAACAAAGGGAGTAATAAATTTACGGAGTTGCTTCTTGCAGCCCCAGTTTGAATGCTGAATGTCCAACTTACCCCTTATTATTGTTTTATAATTTGGTCCCATAAGTATTTTGAAATTAATCAGTTGGTCCCCTGCTTTTGGATTTAGCATAGGGAGTTCATCTTCTCCCCTTTAATCTCTTCCAGATCTCAACATTTCTCCTCTTCTCCCATTCGCCGTGTCTCTCCTTTCATCCGTCGTTGCCACCACGCCGTGTCTATCCTTTCATCCGTCGTTTCCACCGCCCTGCAGTTCTGTCCATTTCTCCGCCCCGAGTTCAGACCACTCTTGTCGCCCATGTTCTGTCCGGCCCAAATTCACGCCGCCACCGAGTCCTGGTCTCTTCTGAATTTGCATCGCCTGTGTTCTGTTCCGTTCTGTCCGAATTCAGAATCGTTGAAGTGCTTAATTGGGAGGTAATTGACTTTTGGAATGCTTGATTTGATTATGTAATTCTTGATATATATCTATAGGGTTAGAGGGTTAGATTAATTTTATGTAATGCTTGATATATAGATGGTTAGATTAATTTTCTGGTTACAGTGCCTAGATAGGCTGCAGTGGACTCGTCGTATTTAGTGTTCTATGTGTTTGAACTCGTGTACTCCCTTCGTCCCAGGGAAATCCGCAGTAAGAGAAATAGTTGCTTAAAATTTGGAGTGGGCCAGAAGGCATTAAATGGGCTTGGAAAAGTCAAATTGTTACTGCCAAATGATAATTATTGGAGGTAAATCTTTCCCTCCATTTTCGTTAAAACACAGTTCCCTCCATATTTTTACATAGATGTGGCGCCAAAATGAACATTTTACAACATTGTTCAACAAGAAAGTGTACATGAAAAAAGAACTAAAACCCAGCAAAATACTCCACAAATACAATGATGAAACTGTAATTCTAATTGTGAAAATTACATAAAAAAGATGGCCTAAACAGTATCTTCTTCTTCCCATAAACCCCAAACCCAGAATTTCTAGGGGGGAACCCTCAGCTTGAAAGAGACATTCATCGAGCCCTTCAAAACTCACGAAGGAGTTGGTTACTCTCATAATTCTTGCATCTTCCCATCACCCTAGGGGTTTTTTCATCGATGCGGGTCAAAAACATCACAAATGAGAAAAGGCAACACCTTGGGGAGTATTTGCTGGAGATCCATACGGGGGAGAGATTCCTCCGGGAAAGAGGATTGTGGCAGCAGCAAAGTTTGATTGCATTTTGCAAACAATCAGCACAACCTGGTCAAGAGTTCGAGTCCAGTTGGCTACTGGTCAGCCCTTAAATGTGCGTCATCAGATGTATGGTCGAACTCCAGCCAACAAGAAAACCCTTGACCTCGATGTCCTATGTTTAATACCTGTTCACAAAAGAACTACTATCAGGGGGCAGCAACACAATTACATATGGGAAAAATCAGTGTGCAAAGGGCAGTCACAACAAAGATAATCTGCAGTCACACAAACAACATCAAACCTAACATCACTGTCCAGCACAAGTTAACCCGGGTAATATTCATCTTTCTAAGCTAGATGCAAATCTCATGTTCAAATCCATGAACAATGTCATTCACATTGATGAAATATGGTTCTACCTTACTCAGCCCATTGTAAGATATTTGCTAGCACCCGGTGAACCCGAGCCATATCGTACATGCAAACACAAGTCTCACATACCTAAGCTAATGTTCATTTGTGCTGTGAGTAGGCCTATATTTTGGGAATATGTTGAAGTTATTTTTGATGGAAAATAGGGATTTTCCCCTTTGTTCAAGAACAGGTTGCAAAAAAAAAGTAAGAGCCGACCAGCAGGCACAGTGGAACTGGTTCTTGTCCCTAACATTACAAGCGATATCACACAGGCAAATTTTTTGGAGGAAGTACTGCCATCAATCAAAGCAAAGTGGCCACACCATATGAGCAAGAATATTTGCATCCACAAGACAATGTGACACCACATATCAAAAACTGGGATCCTGATTTTAGAGCTGTGGCAGACTCGGATGGTTTTCATATCAATCAAGTAAGTCAACCACCCAAGTCCCCGGACTTAAATATTTAGGATCTTGGGTTCTTTAATTCCATTCAAACACTACAACAACAAAATCCAGCAAGAAATGTCCCATAATTAGTTTCATCAGTAATGTCAGCATTCGAAAGAGAAGATGCCATGACTCTAAACAAAGTTTTCATCACACATCAACAAGCAATGATAGAGATCATGAAGGTGCAAGGTTCAAATCAGTACAAGGTGCCACACATGAACAAAGACCAGCTAATAAGAGAGGGCAGGTTGTCGAGGCTACTACAAGCTCCCGAAGAAGTTGTCACGGCCAACATAGAGCACGTAATCAGTCAACAGGTAACACATGTGAGCATTGTTCCATTAATGCAAAGTCTAAGCTATGTAATATGAGTGACTATGAACTCATTTTTGGGGTTTGGCTTGTTAGCAAATTTTGCAAGCCATGAACACCTCTCTTTTGGTGAGCCAGAGATGTTCAAAGCTAACCCCAAAAGAAATGGATGCTTTCATATTCTGTGAATGAACTTTCATTTCAGCAGTTATTGTGAAGTGGAAGATGCATAAACCAGTTCAGAACAAAACTAACCAACAACTGCGAAAAACAATAACGAAATGCAGAACCATGAAGCTACACCATAGCAGATACCAGCATCAACAAAGCACCATAAGGTGACAACAAACACGTGACAAATTAAACAAATGAAGAGAAGATGCATACATTGGCATTTTAAACACCACCATCAGAAATCAGGGTATCAACGAACAATCATAATCCTACAGCTCAGGCAACAATTCAAGGGAATATGCAAAAACAGAAGGAAAACTTTTCATAGAGTAACATAACAGAGACCAGCCTCTGAAACCACAATAACCAGACAACCAACATAAAACCGGCATCACAAACTAGCATAAACTCGGCATCACAAAATAACATGAAACCGGCATCACAAACCACCATAGACTTGGCATCACAAACCAACATGAAACAGACATCACAAACCAACATAGACTCTGCATTACAAACCAACAGAAAACTGGCGTCACAAACCAGCATACACAAACATATATGGTAGAAAACAAATTGGTAAGGGAGGCTAATTTATCTCGGTTCGCTGGAGGAACAAGAGGTAATTTTAGCCCTCTTTTTCAGTCGCTCTCTCCGCCTTATTTCCCTGTAACACGGAATGCACAAATACAACATGGCGTTATTACCCTTGCAAGTGTCATCCGAGTGACTGGAGGTCTCAGAGGTTCCGTCCGCCAGCATCGAGCCGGACGATGGCATCCGACGTGTAACCTCGTGACCGCCGGAAACGAGTCAGTTTGAATGAGCCGATTAATATTTAACCAATTTCCAGGCACATGCAGAGCTTGCCCTTTCTCGTTTCTGTTGATTCAAAGGCGGCGATGCTTCTCCGACCTAGATCTGACTGACGACTATAGATGGGATTATCGAGCACCACTGTCTCATTTCCAACTTACTGAAAGTATCAGAAACACAACAAAGGGAGAATCTCCGACAAGATTCGTCGGATGATGTGTGAAACGAGGCCATATAAGATTTTGAAGAAATTTTTGGAGATGAAAAGGCTGTGGGATGAGTGACAATTTCACTGGTGGGAAGATGCAAATTCAGCCAACTTGAGAAGCTGAATCAGCCGAAATTAGATCTAGGGTTTTGGGGGAGATGAAGATGAGCGCAGAGAGAGAGAGGGGGGGTTTCACAATTTTTCAGGGCCAGAAATGAATCTAGATTTCAACGGATGGATGAAGTAAGAGGGGATAGATGTATGTGAATTCAGCTTTCAATGCTCATTGATTGGGTGAACTGGACGGTTGGGTGGTGCATTCATAAATGTCAGCCCAACCGATCCAGTTTCAAATTTTGATTGGGAATTGTTGCGTTAATCTGATTATTCATGTGTACAGTTAATGGTTAAATAGTGATATAAATGGTGGTTTTGGTTGTTATTTTTATTTTTCAGTAAGGGTAAAATAGTAAGTTCAATGCTTAATTTTTGCCAAATATGGTACATTTAAAGAGAGTGCAAAGTACCCTGCGATAAACCAAAAAGGAAATAGTGCAGATTTGGCTGGGACGGAGGGAGTAGCTTTGTTCTTACAAAAATCTTGAGTCGTGTTTCAAGATACAACAACACTGTAGAAAGACTGTCACATTATTAAGTTTCTGACACTCCATTCCATTCTTTACTTCTTAAACTCCTGAACTAAACAAAAAATGCTCATTTTTTGTCTTATAATTTCTCACCCACTGTAAATAGTGTAGCTATTCATTGGTTATTTTTGAAAGGGATATCAATTTCTTTTTTATTTCCCAGTTTTATGTTATCATTCAGTAATTTTTTTATTTGTTTCATGCAACCCAGTTTCCCAGGTGCTACACTTGTTTTTGGTGATGGCCGCTACTACTCAAAGGATGCAATCCAGGTGAACTTAATAAAATTCAGAATTTGACTTGACTACTAGTGTTTATTGATATAGCAGATGTTAAAACAGAAAAAGATAGCTTTGTATCTCCTTTGATTTGAGCTTTTGACAGTGCATAATATAATGGTTTTACATGCAAACACTCCAATATCCAGTGATGAAATTTAAAGTCTGGTTGGAACTTATTATTTTTATTGGAGTTTCTTTTCCTACATTATTATTTGTTATCCACTTTTGTGTTAGATATGAGATTGGATGTGACCTGTCGTTTATTTAAGTGAATTTTTACACTAAGTCTCGATTATATGATCCAGTGTATTTTTTGGAATTTTTAATGTTTTCAACTTTGAGCTTGCTTTATGTTAATACATTCAAATGTTCTGTAATTGAATTCCTCCCCAAAAAAATTAAACCGGCATTGATGTATTTTCTTACTCATTCCACCTTCTCTGTACTGGGTTTTAACACTTTATTCTTTGTTTTAAAAAAAAATCAAATCTCAACAACCACATTATAATCTAAGTGATGGAGTTCATGCCTCACACTAATAAGCATTGTGATATATGTACTTTGAAAATAAATTTTTTATCTAGACCATTATGTATGCACATCTTTTTTTCTGTGCTGTCATGCTGCTTTTTTTGTTCGCAAAAAAACTAAGTCAGTTTCTTTTAAGTTGCAGGGAACTCTCTTCCTAATTAACTTCTTTTAAGTTGTATATTGTAGTGTATATTGTCTTTTATTATAGAATATTCAGAATTACTTTTCAAATCTAGCCATTTCCTCAACACCTTAATTAAACAAAACTTTCATCAGAATCAGATTATGAGTTCCTTGAATAGGTCTAAACTTTTTCTGTTAAATGGTTTATTTTGGGCTCAATGATTCAGTTTTGTGATTGATGAAAACCTTTACATCTATTGCAGGAAGAATAGAGTTTACCACAGGTATTCCAATGGTTTTCGTGGATTTGCAACATCAGAGTGGTTTAGAAATGAGCTCGAGTTTGAGTTCATATTCAAATTTCATCTCACTTGGGGAAGATACTGTAATCGGCTTCTTGGACACAGGTTAATATCATCCCATTGCTCTTATTTGCTTTACACTTTGTGTGTGTGTTTTCTTCAAGAATGTGCATTTCCTGTCTTTTTTTTCTTCTTGATTTATATCTTCTTGGACTAATATAAGGTTTAGCCTTTTCTTACTAATAGAAGGTGCGGAATGAAACTTTGATTTTTACTTTTGCGTGTGTGTGTTTTCACGGATTGAATATCTAGAGGATACTTAGGAATGAGTCGATTAGTTTTCTTTGAAGATGAGATTACTTCTTTTTGACAGGCCTTCTTGTGTCATTTCCAATATTATTTTTCATCTGAATTAATTTGTTCCTTGGCCTTATCTACTCCACACTATATTTGTTTCATGTTACAGAACCCTGAGAAGAAGAAAGAGATCTTCTGCGATAACAAGCTGAACACCATTTTTTGAAGGCAAGGATTCAATGAGATTGCAAAGCTGTTGACAAAGCATTTCTTTTTTAATACGCAAGCTTCAAATTGTTTAAGACCTGGTTTTTGTAGTGGATGTTTTAAATTTCCTCTTATTCTGGGAAGTAGAAATTGTGAATACGGGAGGATAACTCAGTTTAGTCCTTTTGTCCTTGCTTATTTGTAATGATATCAAGATGTGCAGGATTGAAGAGTTGATATAAAGTTGTGGCTGCTTTTTTGGATGAATTTGGGTGATTATATGAATACATTCATTCACAACGGTATTTTCTTATTGCAAATAGGGTATCTATGCCACCTCTAGTTGATCCCAACTAAGTCTTCAACACAGAATGTGCACTTTCAGCCCTATTTGATATGGTGTTACCAAAATGCCTACAACCATTAGTCCAAGCACAAACAAACTTCTCTTTGTGAACAATCAATGTACTATCAATGTATTCTCACCATAGAGCTCGCGAAGACACTCCAAAGCCCACGAATGTTGTAAATTTATTTCCGTGTTGTCTATGCCGAATTTATGATCTTTCGTTGTACGTTTCGCCCAACCCACGGCTTCTTCCAAATCAGCAAACTTTCTCCATATTTTTGTAGTCTCTATCACCTTCTTCCATTATCTCATGATCATCAATCTACATATTAAGAAAATGTAATGAATTAATACACGGTTATCAATCTAAATATTAAGAAAACATAATGAATAAATATATGGCTTATTAATTTCAGGATAAACATACCATAAAACTATTCATAAACATAAATGGAAGCAACCTTCACGGACAAAAAAATTGCGTGTCTGCCCAAAGGCCCGAACACAGAAATAGTGCGTCCGCCAAGAGGTCCGGACACAAAAATAGTGTGTCCGTCAAGAGGCCCGAACACAAAAATAGTGCGTCCGCCAAGATGCACGGACACAAAAAAGCGGGCTCGTCAAGACACAAAAGTAGTGCGTCCGCCAAGAGGCCCGGACACAAAAGTAGTGTGTCCGCCAAGAGGCCTGGACACAAAAGTAGTGCGTCAGCCAAGAGGCCCGGACACAAAGTAGTGTGTTTGCCAAGAGGCCCTGACACGAGATCGGTTCGTCCGCTAAGAGGCCCGGACACACTATTTTTGTGTCCGGCCTTCAGATCGGACACACTATCTTTGTGTTCGGCCACATTTCCCCCCCATTTTTTTTTAAAAAAATCTGAACTTTTCTGAAATTTATTTACAAATTTAAACTTTTAGTTTTGAAAGTGGGTGGAGGTTGAAAGAATGAAGATAAAAATTGTTGGGGGCTTATTTGAAGTTATGAAAAGTTTGATTTGGGGATTCCATTTTTTGTCAAAAAACTAACATGGGCATTTTGGTCCATTTACACAAATTTTGGGACTGCATGAAGTAAAAAGAGGAATGCAAATAGAAATTCTCTAAATTTAACGTTACATAAAACCTATTAAAAATAGAAAATCCTACCATCTATAGAAGACTCTAACCATTGCAATTTGGGAAGGTTGCCACCACACATCACCAACTTAGGCAACCTCCCCATCATAGTCCCACCCTCTCTCCAATCGATCCCCAACTATCTTTAAAGGAAAATAAAACATACCACAATAGCACTGTTTGGCAGAGCAGTACTTATTAGCAAAGCTGGCATATTTTGAAAGTAGGGGAAAACCTCATTCTGATTTCCCCCAAAAAAATAGCTCATGCTTTCAAAATAAATTGTTTTTAGCACTTTACCAAACACTAAAAAAAATTGCTTATAAGCAAAGCAACTTATAAGCTTTGCCAAACAGAGCCAATCAGACCCCTCAAAGCGATGGTGACCGATTTTATGATTTTATAACGATGCGACGAGTGACGACGTCGTTTCTACCATTTAAAGTTTTGGATGGCAGTTGTGGACGAGGAGCACCTTCTTGGAGCAGTGATTTTCGGTATCTACTGCCCAAGGTGATACCATATCTGGTGCTATACTTCGAGTACCATGACGAAACTACTGGGTCGACATCATGGTCACGGGAGCAATGTTTACCGTGAATGGTTACGACCACGACGAACAGAGTGAGTGCAGCGTAAATCCTAAACTTTATCTCCGATCTGGCTCTCATGAGTTTACCCGTGACAACACAACGAATGAGGCGGAGTGCTGTTATTCTCTTCATATTTTATGTTTTAATTCATTTTTTCTTTTTCCAGATGGGAGACTTTTTTTGTACTTTTAATTTTCCATTCATTTTCCGTCTCTTTTTAGCTTTTTACCTGAAGATCTTCATTTGGTCTTTTTTTAAAGCTTGAGTATTAGATATGATTGTCTATGTCAACGTACATTTTTTCAGCGACTCTTTATTTGAAAAAACTTGTTTGACTTCTGATTTGTTGTCCAAGCTTGGTTTAGGAGAAATCCAAGTCGGAGTCGTTAAACCAAATGACTATCGGCGTTTCTGGATGAAGGCTTACAACTTGATCAGTAGATCACAACCTATTTGGATGTTTTGGACTTGTGAGATCGATTATTTAGTCCATCGGATATTTTCACCTATTATTCGGGTATTTTATGAGTTCGGAACATAAGCATTTCACGCACATGTAATTAATCTGATACATTTACCAAAAAAAATTGCTACCAAAAACAACTGGCTAAACTCTCATGTTTTAGTTAGAGGGGTTTACAAGTTAAATGGAGAGTGGCTAGAATATTGATTTTTGGTAGTCTTTTTGTGAACGGATTTAGACTGGTAGACTTTGGTTGACTGGGACAGTACAGTTCTGGTTGATGCAAGTTATAGATGTTTTACCTGCTGGATAGTTAGATGTTTTAGGGCATTAGACTTTAGGATGTTCATTTGTATTCCATCGTCTTTTTAGTTGTAGATATAGCGTGTTACCGCGCTTCAGATACAGATTAGGTTTTTGGCTTATTCTGTAATCTCACAAATTGCTTCCCTTCGAGGAAATCATCTAATTAGGGTTTGGAGAGCCTAATAAATAACCCCCCACCAATGGTGGTTTTATTAAAAAAAATTAGTAAGAAATGTGTATTTGAACCAAAACTTAGGTGGTTGGCATATCTCTCGAGAAAAGTCAAGACTAATAGTTAATATTGTGATTGACTTTAAATGGGAACTAAATTCAGCTAGTGCTTTTAGTTCAATGAGTTTGGATCGAGGTTGCACAAAAATTACTAGAAAACTACTATATCGGGTCAAAGCCCATTCACATTGTCAATAATTTTGAGATTTAAATTTTATACTATAACCCCTGCGTAAATGATATCTTCAAGTTCACAATTACAATCTATTGTAATTGCATTCATGCAAAATTAAACTAAAAACACACATAGACAGAAACCGTTTAAACCCTCATTTTAGGGACAATTTTAATTTTAATAGATAGTGAATTTAAAGTTGAATCTCTTTGTTTGTTGGAGCATTTTAAAGATATCTTTCAATTTGTCGTTGCTACAGTAATTTTTTTACTATTGCTACAATAATTTACTTTAAATCTTTCTATGAAAATAAATATTCCTTCATATATTTATAATGACCTAGTTTCAATTTGCAAGGTTACATTACAACCCTATCCTCAAATCCACACTCACAAGTAAACTCAATAACAGATCATGTATTCCATGGTAAACACGTAGAAGTAAAATAATTTAATCGATTAATCCACAACTCGTGTGGGATAGTTTGATGAATTCGGGGAAATTCCAAAAATAATATGGAAATTGCTTTAATTTCCCAAACTAGACCAAATAGTGTTTTCATGTTTTGCTA
>JAULKK010324710.1:0-11209 GCA_032355705.1 Rubia peregrina | reverse complement strand
GTCTTTTTTGGTTCCAATTCCATCTACTACCATGATTTGAAATATGTGGCCTTAGATCTATTACCATCCTTGTGAATGGCCTTCGATATCTTCTACCATTCTTGCGAATGACCTTCAAATATCTACTACCACCCTCACAAATTGACTTCCACCAAAAGATAGTGAAAAATCACTCATGGGAAACCAACTAATGTGACCAAAGAGGAAGATGTAGGTGCCCGTGAATAGAAATTTTCCATTAGTCTCAATTAAGTCTACAAAATGCGAGATTCAGACATGAAAACAAAAATTCGTCGTCTAAACCTTTTTTCGTGAAAACTTTACTAAAACTAGCAACCAACCAAACAAAAGATTATAATAAATGTGTTAAATACATCGGCTAACACATGCATAATGGTGCTCATCAGTAGCTTGCCGGACTCTCTAGCCTAAAGTTGTCTCACCGAAGTGGCAAGTTGACCAACTTGCACTTCAAGGTTCTTAATACTTCAAAAGACTCTCGTGCCTAGTTCCTCAATCTACCTTCTCGTTCGCTCTATGAACACATCACTCTTCTTCGCCAATTGTGTGATTGCCTCTAGAATATCCTTCTAGTCTGATTTATACAATGAAGCATTGGTGTTGGAAGATCTTTCTCCCCTCGGGTAGGGTTGAGAAGGTTCACCTCGATTGTACCCTTGGTTGTCCTCGCGCCATCGGCAGTTTGGGTGATCACGGTATCAAGGATCGAAGGAGTTTGCATAAGGGTCTTGAGATCTCTACCTTAGTTCCCTCGGAACCCTTGTTGTTGCCCTCTCAAAAATGGCCTATTATCACCATTGAAATCTAAGGCCTTCACCTCCTCGAAGTTATTCACCACTTGTGGATATGTGTCAGTCAAATGATCAAGATTTCAAATACCACACACCTTCACTTGTGTTCTGCCTTTCATGAACTCTTTCATCATGGAACCAAGCACTTGAACTTATTCCTCAAACTTGGGAGAATGAGCAGGCTCTTTTAAAGTCTTCACACAAGATCAGGTACCAAACTGCCATTGGCCATCTCCTCGAATAGTGCCATTACATCTTTAGGTTTTTATTCAATATAGACCATTAAATGCTGCATTCACCATGTGCATGGCTACATCGTATAAGCCTTTAAACAAGTAGTACTCAGATAAGAACTCGTTCACCAGTTACGAAATATTAGACATTTTCTTCTTCAAACCTACAAACTTTGAAGCTGGGAAGTATTTCTTGAAAAATCTCCGCTTCATCTCTATCCAAAAAGTGCAACCAAGTGGGAGGTAATAGAGCCAATCATTAACCTCATCTCGCAGTAAAAGGGAAATTACTTCAGATTGTAGTCCTCCTCTAACATCCCTGGTGGTATCACATTGATGCAAACCAAATGAAACTCCGAGATTTGTTTGTTGGGATCCTCTCCGGCTATCCTGTGAAAAATTGGCAAGCAATGGATCATGCCACTCTTCTACTCATGAGTGACATAAGGTGGTAACAATGGGAAGACTATGCAAAGGGGTTGACTCTCTAGAATTGGAGCCATCAACTCCCTAAGCATCCGATAATCTTCTGCCATTTTAAGACTTTCTTGAACAAAAATAGTCGGTCCTTGTGGAATCTCTCCTCTAGTTCTCCTCCTTCTCCTTCTGCGACCACCTGCATTTTCTGTTAAATAGTGTGAAGTTTCTAAGTTCATGGTATGGGTATATACCATAAACAAGAAACTTGACACTTCCAATCCCAAAAGAAAATAATAGCAAACGAATTAGAAGTAACTGGAATAACTATCGAAAAAGTTCAACAAAATAGCCAACTAAAGCTTCAAAATAAAAACAACACTAAGTACTCTACCAACTAGTAGTGAAAGTTAGCAAATCAAATCTTTAAAATAGCCTCCCCGGAAGCATCGCCAAAATTTGATCCGCAGTCTGTGGGATTGCTAATAGACCAACCTTTTTCACAGGAGATCTACCAACCCATGGAGAGAAAGAGACCAAAGATAGAAATTTATATTGTTTCTCTCGTGCTCACTACAAACTACCAAAGAGTAGTTAGTGGAAAGTCTGGGGTCATCCACAGAGATGCTAGGATTCAAAAGCTAACTATGCAAGCTCACAATAGTTCGTCACTTTGATAGCGTGTCGGGAATAGTCAGTGTCGTAAACAAGGTTTTGGGGAGGGGGTTTATCTATAAACTACAAAATATGCTAAATAAGAGATTAGACAATATTAAGCTATGATTTGGGGACATTTGTGTAACATGATCGGTAGAAGACTTTGATCCTAGACTCTATCAAATAAAAGACGTATATACATATCCCAATGTTTATGTCACATAGTGTCGTTGATAGTCAACACTTCCCAATGTCTGTCACACAAAGTGCCTACGTCTTATTTTGTCAACACCACCTCTGTAATTATGGAAAGTGCATCGTTTGATCCAACAGATCTACGCTTATCTTTCCCAATAAAGAATTACATCTCGAGCCTCCACTATGAACGTTTCACCCTAGGCATGTAGGAGCAAAAGGATTGTTGTCTCATGATAACTCTAAGGTTGAAACGACAATGGTCGCTATACTACAACCGTAGTTGCTACAAACTATCATGCCCTCGCCTATCGGGGTACAATCTTCCATCGAGTAGGATCAGCTCATCGGAACAGTGCTCACCACCTACATGCATACACTCATATGGTTGAGGAATCAAAAATCCACAAATACCCTAGCGGACACTCCCAGGAGGACAAACAAGCCTAGCACCCTACATGAAACATATAACTAGTGTGTATCATAGGATATAACATGCGTTTCATAAGAACGTAAAGATTAAATCAAGCATGATATAACTAAACGTAAAAGGATAAGGAGACCTAGAATCTCACAAAATGTCTACCAAATCATGAATACAAATTAGATCCCCAAGAAAATAAACTACTCCCTAAGCATTGTATTCAATTTTACCATTGGATTCAATGCCCTTGGGCAAACCTAGAAAGATTAAAAGAAGAGAGAAAGGTTATTCTCTTTCTCTCTCTACCTACTCTTAGAAACTAGGAGAATAGAAATTACAACTAATGAATGTTCTCTCTTTAACTACTAAACCCTGGTAGACATAGGCTCTTTATATAGTAGGCAGGAAATAGGTCTTAAAGAGGCCCGAAACTAGAGAAACCCTAGGCTGATGTGGTGGCACAGGCGGTGTAATAGCACACAGCATGTGCAAAAGCACACGGGTCTCCGACTGGATAAGGTTTCCTAGCCAACTGAGTGTCACGATAGTGCAAATCCTCGTGGACCACTGGCTGGAAGGATGTTTTGGTAGTCTGAGAAGCGTGACCCATGCATATTTGTTCGGGTCGCGGACCAGAGCTGAATTCTTTGTCTTCTAATAGCATGGTCGTGCACTACGTCATGGGGCGCGAGTTGGGTCTTCAATCCTTGATCTTCAAGGTGCATGGACCATGCAAAAGGACATGGCACACATATATACTTAGTTTCACTATCCTCTTGCTTGGCATGGGCCATGTAAAAGGACATGGCCCATGCAAATGCCTAGCCACACCACCATACTGGTTGGCACTGGTCGTGCAAAAGAGCACGACCATGCCCATCTTCAAAGTCGTCTGAGCTTCAACCCCTTTCATTTTAGTGCATTTCTATCTACTACCTCGATTAAGCGTGTGGCATTCGGTCTACTACCATCCTTGCGAATGACCTTCAAATATCTACTACCATTCTTGCGAATGACCTTCTACTCCAAAGTTCTTACGAGCGATCTACAATGAAGCTCACAAAATATGATCTAGATGCTCGTAAGGACATAGCATCCATTAGGTCTAAATAAATTCACCAAATGAAGGATTTACACTAGAAACCCAACAAATGCTTTCTAAACTCCTTGTGATGTAAACTAACTAAACCTAGAAATCAACCATACAAAAACTACTAATAAGTATGCTAAATGCATTGGTTAACAAATGCTTTTAGGTGCAGATCAGCAGCTAAGTAGCAGTTTTAGTTAGCCATTAGAAACTGGGACCTTTGTAATTTGAAAAATAAAATTATAATTTATTTAATTACTAAAGTAATAAATTTGTAAAAAAAATACACGTATTTTCAATCTACATCCGACTAAGAATACTTTTACTATTTTATTTTTTAAAAAATATGATTAAAATATATTATACAGTCATTGATTAATTATAAAGAATCTGTCTCTTGAAAGATGGATGGAAAGACCAGGGACTCAAGTGCAATTTTACGACACAAAGATGAAAATGTGCGAGTTAAAGTAATTAAAATCCAGGTCAAATTCATGTCATAAGCTTTTTGGGTAGGCTCACACGCCTACGGTATTTGAGTTTTTGTTAGAAATATTATGGGAGGTAGTCGTTGTGCCTCTCAAAGATGTTTCCATATTATACGGTGATTTTGGGATATTTTGTACTCATTTTGGTATGCTTTTGTGCTTTAGATACTCCATTTTATCTTGAAATTATATTAGGATAATTAAGGGCGACTTTTGCGCTCTTATCACTTTTCTATAGATTTTTTTAGACAAGGTAATAATTCTAAGATTTGAAGACCATGAAGAATAATTTTGAAGACAATGAAGACCATGAAGACTTGAAGACGTGAAGAAGAGATGGCTACACTTAGACAAGAAGAAGAAAACGTTGGAAAGTAGCTTACTCTGTCTGTCGCGACTTGAGACACATATGTCGCGACTCGCGACAGGTTGCTGCCCAGATTTACTTTTTGACCTTTTGTACTATAAACATCTTAACCTCTCTCATTCACACAACTTTTCCAGCCCAATTTTGCAACTCTAAAACCTTAGTTTTCTACCATTTTCATCTTTGTTTCATCTTGATTTATGTTTGAATTTCTATTTTTGTTTAGTATGAATTCTAGTAGCTAAACGTAGTCTTGGGAGCAATAGATTAAGGCTTCCAAGCCAATGTCTTGAGAACTATATATGAGTTATTTAATTCTTTGCTAATTTGCATTTATTGTGTTTTGAATTTGGTTGTTGAATGCATTAATGGTGTTGGAAGTTTCACTATATGAGTTGCTTGTATGATTGCTTGTTAGGGTTAGGTGAAAGGAGCTAATTTTCCTCTCTTTTGATATGGAATCCAAGAGCATGAATTAGAACTTCTAATGGTGTTTGATGGTTTCATAAGTGCTAGATAAATGTGATAATTTTGAATTTCGTTTCATGTTTGTTTTGTGTAGAAAATGGGAGAAATCTATGAACATTGATCGTTCTTGACTAATCTTGTGTAAATTCATGAATTGGTTCAATTCTTAGACAACGTGTAGTGTTTATAAGTGTTTCCAAGCTTGTTGATTCTTCGTACTTAATGTCATTAATGGGATACTTTTAGGAGTTGATCGACTAAAGGAGTCACTAGTGAGATTTAGCAAGAGATGTCGAATTCACTCTTGTAAACTACTATCAAAGAAGGATAGAAGATTTATTTTCAAAACAAGTAGTAAAAGTATTGAATAGGTTGTATGTTCAAGGATAGATAAGAGGCTCGGAAGTATAAATTAATTGCACCCAAGGTCCTGTAACTTGTGTTTAATCTCTTTTAGTAGTTTGTTGCATACTTAGTAGATCTACATTTCTTTCTAGTAAACTTGTCTTTAAATTCATAATTTAGAAAAACCAACCAAACCCCCCTCCCCTCTAAACATGCTTATATATACATGTGTGTGTGTGTGTGTACTTTTATATCTAGTCTAGTACTTGCCCTTATATGTGCAAACCCTTAGGAAAATTCCTCTTCTTCGTGGATGACCCCAACTTGCTATTATCTACTTATTTTTAGTTAGAAAGAAATTATGGCTTATAAATTGTATTTTTGAGGGTACGAAGATGACCTCCCATTTCTTCTTCAAAACCGCCGACTTAGATGCTGGAAAGAATTTCTCCAAGAACTTACGCTTCATGTCTATCCATGATGTTATACTTCTCGAGGAAGATAGTATAGCTAATCTTTGCATGTATCATTCAAGAGAAAGGAAACGCCCATAGATTGAAATTATCCTCTGAAACTCCGGTTGGTTTCATGTTCATGCTCATAAGTTGGAACTCGGACAAGTGCTTGTTCACATCCTCCTCACTCATCCCATGGAAATATGGTAGACAATGAATCATCCTGGACTTGAGCTCACAAGTGACATTTTCCATAAGAGGGGGAAAGATGATGCAAAGTGTTGACTCTCTAGGTTAGGTGCCATGAGCTCCTTCAAAGTTCTAGTAGCATCCACCACAATTGGTGTAACTACTTTGGGTGGTGCTTGAGTACCTTGGTTATCAAAACAAGCTAGTCTCCTTGCTCTCCGGAGTGTTCCTAAAAGATTAGGATCGTAGTGTAAGAGTTATTGTCTATTGGTACAAGTATCGACCATAAACCAAGAACTAGAGCAATACAACCTTATCCCAGGCAACAACCACAAAAGTAAGAAAATTTCAACAACAAACAAGTAAAAACACAAAAAAAAGGAACTACACTAACACTTTAATAAAATACGCCTTTTCCCCGGTCACGGTGCCAAAATTTGGGAGCCCATTGTTGTGCCTCTCAAAGATAGTATTTATAGGCCCTAATGCGGCTAACTACTAGAGAGTAGATAGTAGAAAGTCGGGGTCATCCACCAGGAAAAGAGGGTTTTATCGAGTGTTAAATGTAGTTAAAAAGCACACGAAGAAGTCACTCTGCGTGTTTGGTAACAAAGTGGGGGTTTTGATTTTGGAAAACACTACGCTTACTTTAAACTACTAAATTAACAAACAATTATAGAGAACAATCGATATTATCTATATTCAAGCTTTCTCTCTCTAACCTCATCTTTCTCCCACGTCTCTTTGAATATCACCACCGCAATGGCTATTTTACATTCACTTTCTGGCTAACAACTGAATATCATCACCGCAACGGCTTTGATTGGCAATGGCTAACTAAGCGCTGCTATGGTGGCTCAGCCTAGCAAAATCTTCGCACAAGCTCTCCAAACTAGAAATCCACCACTCTTCCATCCACCCAAATCAACCCAAACACCAACTTCAAAGGAGAGTCTTCAGTCTTTTTTACGACGGAGCAGATAACAAAGCTCTCATCCCACTACAATAATGATCTGATAGGGAACTTCCCAAGAGGCATGCATTCGATGGAGAGAATCGAATAAGATTTCAAGACAATATGGTTCGTCTGAAGCTACCAATTGGGGGGTAATTGACTTCAAGAACATCCTCATCTGCTTTCAATCCAAAGAGGATTTTTCAACAGTGCTGGATGAAGGTCATCTGTTCTTTCAATGGAATCAACATGAGGGTGCTGAGATAGACACCGGATTTCAAGCCAAACAAAGAGTCCTTAATTGTCCCTGCGTGAATTACAATACCAAATGTTTTGTTATTCTACTACAATGTTGAAGCAATCCAAGCAATTGGCAACCAAGTGGGGAATTTTATCAAAATGGATCTTGCCACTGAGAGGCTAACACGGCCATTTTCTTTGAAGCTATGTGTGGAGGTGGATCTGCAGTCTCAACTACCTGGTTTTATCAGGTTAGGCTCTACCGTCAAAAATGAAAAGTGCAATATAGAGTATGATAACTTGCCTCTATCCTGCACACATTGTAGGAAAATAGGACATGATATGGCCAATTGTAGAATTCCGAACCCGCGCCTCATCCCCAAACCTAAACCAAATCTGAAACCTCTCACAAAGAATGAGCAAAAAGCTACCTGGAAGAAAGTAAACCACACAAACAATACATCTGGTATCTTAGCTTCCCATAAACAAGAGGATGTAGAAAATCAGAACAAGGTTTTGGAAAATAACCAGGTTATTGAGCTCAATGAGGAAAATCCCAGGCTGTTGGAAAGACCTACATTAGGACCAAACTCTGAAGAAATGAAAAACAACCAAACCCCTCTGCCACCTGCAGAATCCAACCCTAACTTCCAGTTTATGAAAGTGAGTAACACTAGACAAGAGGCACAAACACAAAAGATGCCAGATTTTCAACACACGTAAATTGGTGATCAACAGGCTGAAGGAAAAATGATGCAGGAACAGTCATAGTTAACCCCAAACATTAATTTGAGCAACGAATATGCCAAAGAAGACCTCACATGTATGATCCCTAACCTAATTGAGGACTTTACTGATTAGTTTTCACCTTCTACCACAACCAGTCCTCAAAATGAGAACAGATTCAGCATACTAGCAGAGGAACAAAACTCAAAAGATTATGACTATGAAGACTCAAGCTCTAGAGGGCTACTGCAGGATGAGATAAGTGCCTCAACTTTTAATCTAAATCATGTTAAATCTAGAAAAAGAACACTATTTAACAAGTTTAATAAAAAATGAACCTTAGGTCCTCCTCAAAAAGCAAAAGGCAATTCTTCCATGATTAATAAGGCCATATGAATAAAATGTTTAGTCTGGAATCTTAGGGGTTTAGATTCATCACTTGAAAGACTCAAACAGTTGATTAGGATCCATAAAATCCAACTCTTATGTGTTTTTGAGCCTAAGCATAGACATGACACAATTGATGGATATAGAAGAAAACTCCTATTTGACAGAGCACATAGTTCCCAAACCAACAACACATGGATATTGTGGAATGATTGTTTTTAAGTAAATATAGGAAAGCAAACAAACCAGTTTACTAAGACAAACATTGCACATCATAGCCTGAATTGTGACATTAATATTGTATTTATTCATGCAGCAACAAACAGAAAAGATAGAAAGCTCATTTGGTCTGATCTCCAATAAATAATTGGCCCTAACAAGATTTTTATTGGAGATTTTAATTCACTAACACCAGCTAGTGAATACAAAGGTCCAAACAAACCCAATGCTAAGAGCATTATAGACTTTTCCTCTTTTATTAATGTAAATCAACTGACTCACATATTTACTGTGGGAAACACTTTCACATGGTTCAATGGTAGATCTCCATACAATTGAAAGACTAGATATAGGGTTAGCAGACAGTTTCTGGCTTCAAAATTTCCCTAACAGGTCAATACACACCCTTAATAGGCACACATCGGATCATAGCCCCCCTCTACTCACAATAGGTAGTTCCATACCCTCTCATCCCAAGCCTTTCGTATTTTTAGCTGTTTGGACTACTAGGAATGACCTCTTATAAATAACCCAAACCAGCTGGACACAACCAATTCCGGAAACTGGAATGGTCAAACTATTTTTAAAACTAAAAAGGCTTAAACTGGAACTAAAAATGGAATAAGGAAAGTTTTGGTGACATTAATGGCAACATAAAGGCAGTTGAGGAGGGTTTGAGGCTTCAAGAAATCACATATGAGGCGAACCAGTGCACACATGAGTTAATAGAACTCAAACACAAAAATGCAGTTCTTTTAAAAACTCTAAATGAGGAAAATATTTTTGGAAACAAAAAGCTAAACTTAAATGGTTAAAGGATGGGGATGAAAATACAAAGTATTTTCATGCTACTATTAACCAACGAAGGTAGAAGCAAAACATTTCCAAAACTAAAAACTCACAAGGCAGACTGATAATTATGCAGAGATTGAGGAAGAAGCAATCCAATTCTATAGAAACTTGCTAAAGGAGGAAGAAGTAGCCGACTCTAGTCTTTTTCTGACACACTTCACAAGTCAACCCCTAAGATAGTCACACCTCATGGATTTGCCTGATTCCCAAGAAAGAAATTCTTCTAACTTTCTCAGATTACAGACCAATTTCCCTTTCTAATTTCATTAACAAGATCTTCACAAAACTTCTAGTTAAGAGATTAAATAACTTGATACATAGACTAATATCTGAAAACCAGTCAGCTTTCATTAAAGGCAAGGAAATAGCAGATAATGTCATTCATATAAAGGAGCTAGCAAGATTATTAAATAACAAAACTGGTTCACCTAACTGTATTCTTAAATTAGATCTAGAAAAGGCTTTTGATAGGGTTAGATGGTCATTTTTATCTATAGTTATTTCTAATTTTGGATTTTGGGCTGAATTTATTAACATCATTGTATCCAACCTTTCTTCATCTTGGTTCTCTGTCTTAATTAATGGTAAGGCTGCAGGTTTTTTCCAACCTACAAGAGGTATAAAACAGGGAGAACCCCTATCACCTCTCCTTTTTAATCTATTTACTGAAGCTTTCTCTAGGATTTTACAGTTTTGCTTTCTAAATGGGAAACTTAAGCACTATTATCTGTCTGCTGGTTCTATTTCTTGTTCACATCTAAGCTATGCAGATGATACAGTCCAATTTTTTTAAAGTCACTAGAAGCACTGTTATTAGATTAAGATCTTTCTTAGAAGTTTTTGAACTTATTCTGGACAGAATATTAACTATGATAAGAGTAACTACTTCATTAGTAACTCAGCCACAAGATCTCACGAGAGCTTAATAAGAAATGAACTGAGGGTGAAATCTGGTACTTTCCCTATCAATTATTTAGGTTTCCCCATCTACAAAGAGAGGACTAAAGCAAGCCACTTCCAGCCTCTGCTGGAACTTTATGACAGAAAACTTAAGAATTGGAAAATATATGGTTACGCACAACTGGTAGATTGACACTCATTAAATCAGTTATGTACTCTATCCCACAATATCTGTGGGCTTTCATGGAACCCCCAAAATCCATAGTTAAAGCTCTAAAAAGGGAAAAACTATATTTTTCTGGGGGGAAGGCCAGAATGGAAATAAAAAGGTTTGGATTAGCTTGGACAGAATGTGTTACCCACTGGAACAAAATGGTTTAGGTTTAAGAAAGCTAACAAACATCATTGACACATTTTCTCTTGAGCTATAGTGAAAATTACAACTAGGAAATACTCCATGGGCTTAGTTTATGTGGTCACTGTCACATAAAAAGAGAAATTCACAAAATTGGAAAACAATTCTGAAAAATGGATCCTCTGGCACTCAGCAATACTAGGGTTTTAATTATGAATGGACTCTCAAACTTTTTGACATCTAACTGGACATTTTATGTGATGTGTCCATATCATACCATTATTTTGGGGATCTTCTATACTCATTTTGGTAGGCTTTTGTGCTTTGGATACCCTATTTTACCTTGAAATTCTATTACTAGAGTTAAGAGCGACTTTGACGCTTTTGTCACTTGTAATAAGGATTCCGTAAGACGAGGTAATTATTGAAGATTTG
>JAULKK010324700.1:0-11209 GCA_032355705.1 Rubia peregrina | reverse complement strand
GCTGCACGGTGACTAGTAACTTACCCATTAGAGATGGCAAGGTGTAAACAATTCTCAGCTGTATTTCACCCGCCTCACCTTTCTTTTCCGTAAGCCGATCATTCATTATATACGTGCCGAATGGTTTGATTAAACATAGGATATCAAAGATTGAGGCTCGCAATTATATGCCTATGAGCATTCTCGGTATCTGACAAGTCTCTTATCATTTGTTTGCTTTAGCATGAAGCTCACTACGTTATTTATTCCTCTCAGCATATACTGAAAATTGGTGGTTGTTTGTCCCTCGCTGAGAATCTTTACATGGTTTAATGTTCCAACCCTCCTCTGTGTTACTCTCTCACTTGACAATCATGAAGGGCAATCACAACTTCTTGTCGATGTATTACTTAGCATAACATATGAATCACTCATATCCAGAGCCTTATCATTCTGACCCCGATTGGAAATACAATATATCCTTTGGGGCCATTCTCATTTTTATTGTAAGACAACATGACAATTTCAAATCCTACACGATGACCAGTTCGTTGTAGGTAGGAATAAGTTTGCATCAGACTGGGAAACACATATGTAGTCACGAATGTCGAGTAACAATTCTCCCTTGGAACCGCTTCATATGAATCATCCCTATACATTTAAAAAACATCATATATCAATATAATTATTTTCACAAAAATATAATGACATACATCATTCTTTTTAATAAAAAAATCATCTTAGTGAGGGGGTATTTATCACGCTCCCCGGGCCCTAAAGAAAAAAAAATCAATAAGAGTAAATATGTTTGAGTTTGGCTATAGTGTAAGAGCTATAGACAAGTAGCTTTTCTCCACACCCTTTTTCTCCAAAACCCATGTTAACAAAGGATATGACCCTAATCCCATTTCAAGAACTATTATGGCCTCCCACTTTTCTGGCTCCACACCCATGTGTTAATAAAAAGTGGTGACCTCCCATAATAGTCCCTTGCAAATCCCTTCCCTGGAAGATAATTAGTTTTGATACAGAGGGGGTGTAGCAGCAATATGTTGAATTAAATAAACTTTCTCCAAAATAGGAGTGAAGAAGGATGCTGAGATTGAAACAACAAAGGTTTGTGACAAATTCAAAACGACAAAAAATCTTGGTTTTCTCCCATTGTGATCCAGTAGCCCAACTCCAAAAAATATCTAGCTAAACTCCAATACCAGTCAAAACCACAAATCAGAGTAGTACCTTGTTATACAAAAGTAAGCCTTCATAGTAAAATTTCCAATGCAGAGAAACTGATACAAGGGAGACTTGATGACATCCTTTGTAAATCTTTTTTTAAAATCCCACTAAAACAATACACTCTAGAAAATATTAAGATTTATTTTGATTTCCTAATATATGGAAAGGAGATCAAGTCCATGTGAATAATCCCTTTTATGTCATTAGGAAGGCCTGTAAAGACCAAGAAAGAGTTTACTTTTTTGTCCCTAGCAAGCATTTCTAAAGCATCAGTGAAACTATTGGCTTCTCTGTAGATATGTGAAATAGACCACTCCATTTAGTGAAGAAGGTTCCAAGTTTGACGAATGATATTTGTGCACTGCCACGGTATTTTGAAATCTTTCCTCACTATCTTCACCAATAATTTGGAATCACACTCGATATGGATGTGTTTGATCCCACAATTCAAGGCTGCTTCCAAACCATATTGAAGTGCCTTAACTTCAACTTATAAATTGCTACTGTCAGATACTTATTTTGCTGCTAAACATACAAGCTGCCCTTTGAAATGTCTTGTGATGAATCCAATACATGCATTTCCATTCTTGAGTACTGACCCATCAGAGTTAAATTTGAAATGCTGAGGAGGTTTCCAGTGAACTATCTTTCTGTCAATCACTTTTTTTGGCTTGCATATCAATACTCTTGGAATCCCAGATGTCAAGTTCCACCTACATTTAATATCAAAACCAATTAGTATATCATTCCATTTCCATGTAGTTTTCCTGAATATAATGTTTGCATTATGCTTTATTTGGTCAAAAAATTAGTATTTCCTGCACACCAAATGAACCAAATACAAAAACATGGTATGATTCTAATGAGCTCATTAAATTCAGGGGAAACCATTTTCATATTCCTGTATTGAAAGAGTCTATCCCATAAGTATTCAAAAACCTGGGCAGAGATGTAAAAAACTTTATCAATTTTGTCCTGGATCTTCTTTATAAAATTACAATTGTCAAAAGAATAATGAATACTCTCAGAATCTTATTTACAGAAGCAACAAATTGATGGCATGTTGAATGTGAAATCTTCTAGAACATTTGGGAAAGGAACTAGTCTTTTCAATAATCTCCAATTCATAATACCAATTGTTTTGGAAGAAATTTAGACTAGAGATAGTTGAAAGACTTTATTTGATTCTTTTTTGGCCTAATTACTGAAAATGCAGATTTCAAAGAAAAAAGTCCATTTGGATTAGGCTTCCAAATCAATTTATGCTCATAATCAGGGAATAAAATCTGATTTTGGCTTAGATTATGAGTGATTTGATTGGGTAGTTAATTCTGAAGGATATTGAGAAAAGGAGTTGGTTGAGTTAAAAATTCAGCAACTATGAGATTAGGAAATTGCAGTTCCACTTCTGGATTCCATTTATTTATTAGAGGATCTAAACCTAACTAGTTAGAGTCCCAAAAAGAGACTGATCATTTACCAATTTGGACATGGGTGTATTTAATGGAAAGATCATCAACTACCTTTATTCTTTTCCATGTTCTTGTTGTTTGGTGGTTAATTGGTGTTGACCACATGAATTTAGCCCATAAAGAATCTCCATGTTGAAGTTTCCACAATAGTTTTAAAGAAAAGGGTTTTAATCATTTGATGTAAATTCTTAAACCCACTCCCATTTTCATCAAAGGAGAAACAAAGTTTCCCAAAGGATCTCCATATTCTTCCAGATTGACTTACTGATGTTTTGGTTTTCCAGAAGAAATTTTCCATTATCTTGTGGATTTTATTAATGGTTGATTTGTAGGTTTAATAAATTATCTTGTGGATTTTACTTATGATGTGATTTGTAGGTTTAAGAACAGTTATGATATGCAGAGGAATAGATGATATAACATGTTTAATTAAGACCATCCTCCCTCCTTGTGATAGCAGCTTGTTTTGCCAATTTAAGATTTTGGAATTAAAAGAGTTAAGGAGGTTAAGGTAATGGGAATTATTGTTTCTTCCAATAAAAATTGGGAGCCCAAGTATTTGAAAGGAAACTTTCCTTGAACCATTCGCGTTTTAGATTTGATCTGATTGATTATTCTTGGAGTAGAAATTTTGGATATGAGAAAGGAAGATCTCTCACTGTTAATCTTTGTCCAGAAGTATTTTCATAAATTTTGAAGACTCTCATGAGTTTTTTTATTCCTGACTTTGTGTATTTGACAAAGATTGTTGTTATCATCAGCAAAGAAAAGGTGAGTTAGATTAACCATGTTCTTTGGAAGCTTGTAGTAAGGTATTTCAACATATTGAAAATATAAATTCGGTGATTTTGAAAATGATTCTGCCATTAGTATAAAAAGCAAAGGAGATAAGGGCTCTCCTTGATTTAAACCCCTTGAAGTTGGGAAGAATTCAAAAGAATTTCCATTAACTAAAAGTGAAAAGAATGTTGCCCTTATGTTGTTATTGATAAGGTTAACCAATTTATCTACAAAACCCATTTTAGTTAAAAGCTTAGAGGAGAAAGACCAAGAAACCCTATCAAATGCTTTCATCATGTCCAATTTTATTATCATGTTCCTTGATTTTGAGTTGATGTAGCTTGCCATTTTTTGCATTACATTTTCTGATAGTTCTCTTCCAGATGTAAAGGCAGATGGTTCAGGGCTTAGGATTTCATTCATGAATATTTTGGTAAATATTTTGTTTGTAAATTTGCAAAGACTAATAGGTCTATAGTCTTTGAATGATGAGCAAACTTTTTTTTGGTATTTAAACGATGAGTGTTGCAGTTACGGCCTTAGGGATTTCAGTTTGATTGAAGAAATCATGGATATCTTGTAATACATCATCTTTAATGATGTGCCAGTATGTTTAGTAGAACAATCTCGGGAAAACATCAGGTCCTGGGGCTGAGTCGTTATTCATGTTCATTGCAGTATCCGATAGTTTCTCCATAGTAACATTTTTTGTTAGTTCTTGGTTCATATTACTGGTAATTGGGCTGGATCAATTTTCCAGCAGGCAAGCTGTGTTTATTCCAGTTTGATCAAACTGTTCATGTGATAGAAGATCAGAAAAATAAGCTACTGCTTCATTTCCTATAAGGTTTTGATCATATATCCGATAATCATTATTGTCTTTTACTCCTGAAATCAATTTTTTTGTGTTTTTTAAAACTAATTGGTGAAAAAACTTTGTTTTAGAATCACCTTCAGTTAACCACTTAATTCTAGACTTTCGCTTCAAGAAAGATTCCTGGTTTGCTAAAGCTTGTGTGAGATTTGCTTTAGTTTGGTTAAATGCTATTAGGTTGTTTTGATTTTTTGAAAGTTGAAGATCTGATTCAGCTTTGATTAGAGTAACTTCACACCTCTGAAATGTTGTGAAAATTTTCCCAAAGATATTTGTATTCCACAGTTTCAGAGAAATTTTTAAGTTTTAAAATTTGTAAAACCAGTCTTTTCATCCCATCAAGATTAGAGGGTAAGTTCTAGGCTTCTTTAGTTATTTTAATAAAGGATTGATGGCTGATCTGACAATTGAGAAATTTCAAATATTTATGACTAGAATAGTTTGAATTTTCAAAGATGTGGAGAATTAAGGGGCTATGGTCTGATTGGTCTCTAGCTAGTGTTTGAATATGTGAGAAATGAAATTTTTGCCACCATATGCTATTAGAAAGACCTTTATTAAGCCTATCCCACACCCTACCCTTTGGTCTCATCCATGTCCAAGTATATAGGGATCAAGATGCTGGTATACCAGATAAATTATTACAGCTTATGAACTTATTAAAGGTTGTAATGTTCTTGTTATTAGAAACTAAAGGCCCAATGTATTCATCTGTATTATAAATGACATTGAAATCACCAATAAGACAGAGAGAAGTGGTTTTTAATGTTGATAAATAATCCCACACTATTTTATTTTTCTCTTTATTAGTGTGTGTAGCATAGATGAATCCAATTTGGCACTCTTTATTCAGTTAAAGATGTTTAAAAGTAGTGATTATGTATTGATCCTCCACCGAATTGATTTGGAGATTAATTTCATCAATCTAGAATATCCGAATTTTGCATTTTTCATCTATGAAACACTGTTGAAAACCAATAGTCTATTTACTTAACATAGGTTCAATAATTACAAAGATCTCAGTTTTTAATCTCTTTTTTATGTCTCTGATTCTAACTTGTGTAGGTTTATTACCTACCCCTCTAGGATTCTAGGTAAATTTTTTTTTGTATCATTGAGATGATTTAAGGATATTCAAATAGGAATGGGTTGCCACTGTTTTAGGAGTAGCAGTATAATATTTTTTTTACTTTTTAGTATTTATTTTCATCTCACAATTGTTAGGATTCTCTTAATTTTCCTTAAGATTCAGCAGAGTGTTAAATTTGTTACTAGATTCAATGAGACTTTGTTTAATTTCATTAAAGTTAACTGATTCCTTATTAAATTTTGAAAATGGTTTTTACCCGTTCCTCTTTGAATAACCTTAAGCCATCTCAATGATTGAAACCAAAATCTATGTCTCGATTGCTAGAGGATTAGGGAACAAATCTACTCATATTAGAATAAGAGATATTAAAAGAAGATATAAAACTGAAATAGTTGTCATTATACAATCTATTCTCAGCAATTCAATGAATCGATTCTTGATGAATGTGTCGTCTTCTTTCATCCCGACCTTTTCAACTGGATATCTTTTCAGTATTCATCAACTAATCAATTTCCTTGCTTCATATTAGCTAGATAAGAATGTTGCTCCATCAAATATGTAAGTGGAATATGATAATGGCGAAGCTCGGACTTTAATCTCTCCCAGGTGGAGCTAGGTTTCTTCCAGGAAATCTGTCTCAATTCTCTTAACTTTTCCACAACTCAGCCACATAATGAATGAAGGAATACGACACCACCTTAGCCTTTTCTTTCTCCCGATAATTGTTAAGATCAAACAGATTCTCAATCTATCGCTCCCAATTAAGATACTTCAACGGATTGTGTTGACCATCAAATCGAGGGATGCTTATTTCAACCCCTTGGATTCTCAAGCAGATTCTAAACTCTCACTAGAACCTAAAATCACTCTCAATCTCTTTCGAGAATGATGTTTTTGTGGTGAAACCTTCCAGAAGACCCTCGGTATGATTGTCTTTCTAAACTATCATTAAAATCTTCCTCTGAACTACCATAACAATGGAAACTGTGGACAAATCCTTGAGGATCATCCCTCTTGTCCAATGATGGTGGTTTTGGCTGTGTCAGGTGTTAACTTTTCTTGCCAATCTTTGTACCTCACTCATGAGTACATTTATCGTGACAACAAACCAGTCTGGATTAGTGGGTTCATTAGGCTTGAGTCAATGTCACTCCCAACTATCTAGAGCCTCATTTTGTGGTTGTGCACCACATCTACTATCGAAAGTGTCCGTCAATGGTAGATTGGTAGGATTTCTAACAAAAGGACGAATGGATTATCGTCCTTCACCTCCGCTAACTCCTAAGAAAAATAACCAGTTAGTATAAAATCCCCCCTCCCCCACATTTCCTCTGTTTGGTAAGGTCACTCACCAAGTGTATAACACTCACAACTCACAAGGCGAAGGCTAATACAAGGGCAGCTAAGCAATTCACCACAATTTCAAAGCAAAATAGGGAATGAGTACTGCAGAACTTAATTCCAAATTTAAAAATATTTAAACTCAAAATTGGGTTTACAAATTGGAATACCAGATTCTTAAGATAATAAGAAGCAAAATTCAAGATGAATGGCTTGAATTGAAGCTATACCGAATAAAATATGATCAAAACAAGAATGCTTTATATAGGCGACAAATAATTTATGAAAATTCAAGTAACTTTTCCAAAACCTAATTGGATTAGATAGCCAAACCCAAATCCATTGTAGAAAAGGATTTAATCACTTACTTGTTGGTTAAGTCTAAATATCAATCCCAAAAGGTTTTTATTTCTTTTTCCTCTTCCTCTTCCGATTAGGATTTTGTTTCCTTTTCCTTTTTCAAATCGAATTTCCTTTTTCTTCTTTCTTTTTCTGCGACAAATTCCAATTTCACACAATATATAACCTCACAATTAGAATCTTATTCCCCAAGCAATTGAAAACCGAGTACAATTCCCAAAATTTAAAATGGCAAAACAGCCCCCTAAACTTTTGAAAATTACTAGAATCCCTACATTTCTGATTTTCAAATCCTAAATTTCTGATTTTCATTTTCAGAATCTAAAAATTTTCTACCCTTTTTTTAATATTATTTTTGAACTTGTTTGGCACAAATTCGCCTATTTAAGAATGTGACTATACCTGGAAAACGACAAAAAAACTCTTTATTATTATTTTTGTATATGGTATAATCAAGATTTCAAGAAAAATTTCAAGATTACTGAATCAAATAACGATAAAGAAAACAAATAAGATTATAGGCATGCAATGATTTTTAAGAAGAGTGGATGAAAATTATCATAGCACATAAATTGTATAAGCTACCGAAACTAGCTGGGAGGTGAAGGTGGATAATACTTGGTAACACTCATGCACTTCGACGTCCTTCTGACTCGATTGATGTAGGGGAAGGCGGGAAGTAATACCAAAGTATTCTAAATCTCGGACCCTTCGACGTCCTTCGACTCTAGATTCAATCCTCCAATTAAGAAAGATCAAATAGACATAGTTAATATCTGACATGAAAGAAATTAGAATTTTGAAAAAAAATCTCAAAATTAAAAAATGCAAGAAACTTGAAAACTCGTGAGAATTTTAGTCCACAAGCTATCTTTCCCTTTGGTCTGATACCAACTGATATGAATTTCCTTGCGAACACTCTGGATCTCGAAATTTTAGATCTTTGACTAAAGGAGGAATCTCGCAAACCCTAGTATAGTGGCACAAATTGATCACAATTAACCTCGGGATTATGAACAATTTGAGATTTTTGACACTAACTAGCCCGCGAGATTAGTTCGCAAATCAAAGGTATTGATACTCAATTAACCGACAAGATTAAGCAACAATGAAGAATTCATGCAAGCAAAGTGTGTGAACTAAAATTTTTGAATATATGATTGATAAAAAAAAAGGTGAATAGACAAACCCCTTTATTTATAGGGTAAAATTCGGCAAAAAACCCTAATCTAAAGTAGAATCTGAATCAACTTATGGCATCTTTAATAAGATAGAACTATATCTAACTAGAATAACTAAAAGAAATGGCTACATGGCCGAATTCATTAAGAAGTAATCTTGAATGAATATTGTCTAATCTAATCTTACCATATCTAATTGTAATTATATAAAAATGAATATACTAAAATCCCAATGGACATGATTTTCGAAATCAAGCTCTTCAAAGCCCACATGGCCGAAAATTAATTCCAAAAATCCAAAATGAAATAATTTTACAATAGTTTACAATGATCAACACTACCTTAGTAAAAACCTGGTGGGAAAAAAGAATATAGTGTTCTTTGTGATGTCTTCACCTCCTCGACACTCTTGAATGAATATTTCCATATATAATCTTACCATATCTAATTATAATTATATAAAAATGAATATACTAAAACCCTAATGGACATGATTTTCAAAATTAAGCTCTTCAAAGCCCACATGGTAAAAATTTAATTCCAAAATGAAATAATTTTACAATAGTTTACAACGATCAAAACTACCATATTAAAAACCTAGTGGGAAAAAAGAATATAGTGTTATTCGTGATGTCTTCACCTCCTCGAAACTCTTGAAAAATTAATCCAAGAACATGTCGATGATGATTTCTTCATTAATTATTCATCAATCAAAGCATTTAAAGAAGAAACTCTAAACTTCGTCCTTGCCCTAGTCATAGGACATGCCATATCACTTAGAGGATCACGGTCATAACATTTAAATGTTTGATCAAGTTGTGGAATGTCTTCATCTATGGTGGTAGTAGTCTTAGCATCTCCATCGGAAACTAATACTCAAATATGTAAAGGAAAAATGGAATAGCAAGAGCAATAGATAATATTAAAGGGGGGATGTTCTTCTTATTCATTTCATTTAGGATGGCCACCTATATATAGTACTCCACCTCATACGTTAACAAGAGTAAATAAATTTCATCTTTCAAATCAAGTGAATGCATTCATTGTGACGCCCCAAAATTTTATTTAAATTTTAGGATTGTAAATCTAAACCCGAATAATTTATATTTAATTTTGTCCCTTTTCTTGTAATATTTCTAGGAATTCCTTGGGTAGTTACTAAGTTATAATTTTATTGGGTTCATTTAAGATTAATGTATTTTACAAGGGATTAAAATAATAACAATAATGATAATAAATAAATAGAAAACGTGATTAAAGTACTACAGCTTCCCATATTAGAAGAGTTTTAACTCCAATAGGACTTTGACTCCAATAGCAATTTGAATCTAAGAGGAGTTTGAATCAGTTAAGAGGATCCCTTTTAATGTCAATAGAAATCAAAATACAACAAATCAAGCTGATTTTACGAAAGACGATTTGACTGTAACTCTTCAGTCTTATACCCTGTCAATAAAATAAAACTCTAGTTTTACCTATAGATCTCCCGTCAGAATCAAGTATACTAAACAAAGGAAGCCAAGAGTTGGTAAAGTTGCAGGATTAAGGATAAGAAAAAAAAACTGAAGGTGGCTTACAGTGGAGAAGGTGTCGATCGAATGTATTGTTGGAGTGAGTTGGGAAGAACAAAACCGACGAACACACTCATGAGCTTTACCCTGATTCCTTCGTGTTGATTGTAAGTTTATTCTTCTTCTTTAACAAGTCACGATTAGGTTATGAGTGAAGTGTGTGCAGGAGTACATATGTTTTCAGTTCGGATTTTAGATCTGCAGTCACGTTGTACTAGGGATTTGAACAAGAAATAGGTCATGAAAATTTATGTATGATATACCCAAATAAATATCTTGAAATCTAGTTTCTAATTATATATGATTTGAATTTTTAGGATGTCCGAGTAGAAAGTTATGGTCGATTTAGTACTGAGTGATCAACTAGTAATCTTCCTGATTGCAGTGCTTGTTTAATTCTTTAGTCACATTTTACTAGGAATTTGAACAAGAAATAGGTCATTAAAATTTATGTTTGATATATCCAATTAAATATCTTGAAATATAGTTTCTAATGATATATGATTTGGATTTTTAGGATGTTCGAGTAGAAAGTTATGGCCGATTTAGTACTAAGTGGTCAACCAGAAATCTGTCTGATTGCAGTGTGTGTTTTCTGCAGCCATGTTGTACTAGATATTTGAAGGTTAAATAGGTATTTAAAGTTTGTGTATGATATACCACATTAAATATATTGGAATCTAGTTTCTAATGATATATGATTCGTATTTTTAAGATGTCCTAGTGGGAAGTTATGATCAATTTAGAACGGAGCATTCTATCAGTAAACTGTCTAATGTGTAAAAGGAATTGTTCTAGGTTCAAATGGTAATGGAATTCAAAGGTTAAACTATCTAATTAAAGCTACATGAGTCTAGTTCTTAAGAGTTTTGATTTCATAATTTTCGGAATAGTATGTGATGATTTATGAGTGTTCTCGTGAGTATTGGCCGGCTGTGAATGGATATTTTTTCAGTTCGTGTTATGGTGATTTGTTTCAGAGGTAAATGTGTAAGGAATTCAAAGGGTAAACTATTCAATGAAAGCTACATATGTCTAGTTCTTAAGAGTTTTAATTTCATAATTTCTGGAATAGTATGTGATGATTTATTAGTGTTCTCGTGAGTATTGGTCGGCTGTGAATGGATATTTGTTCAGTTCGTGTTATGGTGATTTGTTTCAGAGGTAAATGTGTATGGAATTAAAAGGGTAAACATTCTAATGAAAGCTACATGACTCTAGTTTTTAAGGGTTTTGATTTCATAATTTCTAGAATAGTATGTGATGATTTATGAATGTTCTCATGAGTATTGGTCGGCTGTGAATGGATCTTGTTCAGTTCGTGT
>JAULKK010324692.1:0-11210 GCA_032355705.1 Rubia peregrina | reverse complement strand
GATGCGGCGGCGATGGGGCTCGAATTGGCCGAGGCGGCGGGGCTCGAAGCAGCGAATTCGAAGGGAAAATATAGTTTTTTTTGTTCCGGCCGAGCTCGAAAGGAAGAAGAAGACTGTCCAATTTTTTTGTTTTGTTTTATTTTTAATACCAGGGGTAAAATGGACTTTTCTGCAAAATCTGACGTCCAATTGTCTGAAAAGGTTATATTTGCACTTTATCTTATTATGTAGGGTTATATTTGCACTTTCAATTATCGCAGGGTTATATCTGCATTTTCGTCAATTATATAGGGTTATATATGCACTTTACTCTAAAAAATAACAAGTGCGATGTTGCACACGCTGTCGGTAGCAGTTTTGATATAACCGGTAGAGGGTGCAACATCGCACGTGCTGTTGGTTATAATTTTTTTACTTTGGGTTCGAACATATGTCGCACCAGCTGTCAGTAGCGGTTTTGGTAAGATCGACAGGGGGTGCAACATTGCACGCATTATCAGTCATAAAGTTTTTACCTCGGTTTTTGGGGGAAAATTGAGGTAAAAGATACTTTTTACCTCAATTTTGTTTTTACCTCAATTTTGAATCACGGTAAAAATTATACTTTTCACTACGCCAATATTTACCTCATTTTTAATTACTGAAAACTGAGGTAAACCCCTTGCAGAATTGAGACAAAAGGTGCAATTTCTTGTAGTGGTATTTTCTTCAATCCCTCTTATTGATACTTTGTGTCTGGGGAATTATGTAGGCGCCTACCCCAATGCTGCACTTCTTAGGGTTTTTCCTCAATCTAATCATTTGGAGGATGATGAGTGTCTTTTTTAGATCCCGGTGGAATGAGTTAAGTGTCTTTCTTTTGATTACCATATCATCAACATAGATTTCGATGTTACGACTGACTGGTGATAGAATGTCTTGTCGACTGTTTCCTGGTATGTGGCTTTTGCGCTCTTGAGTCCGAATAGCATCTTGACGTAGAAAAATTCTCTAAATCTTGTTATGATTGTCATTTTTTCCTGTCTTTTGGGTTCATGAAAATATGGTGATATCCTATATATGCATCTAGGAAAGCCATGACCACGTATCCGAAAATTGCTTCAACTAGGTGATCATTTTTTTTGGAAAGGGGCAGTAGTCATTCAGGCAATGCTTGTTAAGATCTTTGTAATCGATGCATATTCTCCATCTACTAACAACTTTCTTGACCATGATGGGGTTGGACAACCATATTTGGTATATCACTTATCAGAGTATACCTGCTTGACAATGGTACAAACCTCATTTTCAATTGTGGCTTGGCTATCGTGGGCAAAGCATTGTTTTTTTGTCAGGCGGGCTTGATTGATTGGTCTATGTTTAGGAAATGTATCACGATAGTAGGAATGAATCTCCCATGTCTTGAATTGACCAAACGAGGGAATATTTGTACTTTTTGAGCGTAGCGATCACCTTTGCTTTGATTGGTTCGGTAAACACTTTCCTGATTCTCACTTCTTTAACATCATCGTCCTCGTTAGAGTGTATTAGTTCAATGACTTTGCCTAAGTCAATTCCTCGATGTCTTCGCATGGCAGGCTTCTCTGTTATAGTCATGCGTTGTCATGCTACTTGTTGGTCGCCTCTCATTGTTGCGACACCCGTTGAGGTAGGAGATTTCACAATTAGGTGGTTAGGGAACCAGATAGCCTTTAAACTGTTCATCTAGGTCTTTCCTGTGATTGCTTTGAAGGGACTTAGGGTGTCCATTACAAAAAATCACACAGGATTGCACATGTTTTCTCCTTTTGCCCAATGGTCACTTGGAGTTGTATGCTTCCCAGAGGCATTTCTAATTTTCCCATGAAGTTAAGTATGGATGATTACCCTTTCTTCAAGTCTAACATCTTCAACCTAAGCTCATCAAAACGATCAGAAAATGGTATCTCCATTGTGCTTGTATCCTCTACAAACACTCGGTGCACCTTGAAGTTTCCTATTTTTACTACCATGACTAGAGGGTCATTGTGTGGTGATGCATTTGGGATTGCATCCTATTTGCTAAACGTGATAGTCTCACCAACGTTTATCTTTTTGTCTGTGGGCTCCTATGACGGTAAATACCTTGCCCTTGCCTTCCAAGTGTTGTTGGAATCGAGTTCAGCATACAAATGAATAGAGAAAATTTCTCTATCTAGGGAGCTATCTACCACATCCTCTCCTTGGTAAATTGTTGCCTCCATGTTCTGTGTTGGCTTCGATAGTGGTTATGTTGTGCTCATGTTATTCTCTATGTCGTATTTACCTAACCTTGCTGATGAGTGTTCCTCCTTTTTATGCTGGGTGAGTCATCCCTAGCAGAGCAATTCTTCTGCTTGTCTTCAGAGAAAATTGCAACTGTATGTATCATGACCATGGTTTCCGTGGAATTCAAAAAATAGTCTTTGGACCTTTTGTCCATGGGGTCTTCTTATGTTAGTTCTTGGAACAAGTCCTTATGTTTCTCCCAAATCTTCCTTCTTGACTTGGTCAAAGGTATTTTAGAGAACAATGAGCTGCTGATTGTTGTTTCTCTTCTACCCACGAGCATAGTGCTTTTCCCTTTCTTGATCGCTTCGCTTCCTTAAGCGCATACTCCAGACCTTTTCTCGCCTTGCCTCACTCATTTTCTATCTCCTTGTTGTTTGCTTCCTTCATTCGATAAAATTCTCCACCATTGTTTTAGAGATCTCTGGGCTTTTTGGAATGTCTGTTGTGAGCTTCTTGTAGAACACTCTCGATCTCATGTTGTTCATGAATGCCCCCAGTGACATTGGGAATGAGATTTTTGACCTCCGGGCTTTTTGAAACGATACGATCATGATATTCTCCAATGCTTTGACCACTTATTCTTGTGATATTCATTAGGTTCGCAATCATCTTTGTGAATTTTTGCTTTTGATAGAATCTTCCCATGAACTAATCTAAAAGTTGGGCCTAGGCACAGATGCTGCACTTGGGTTGGCTATCATACCAAACTATCGCAGTCCCTGCTAGGAAGATGGGAAATGCTTTGCAAACTTGTTGGATTGGTGTATCATAAAACTTTATACTGGTTCTGTAAAAGTGCGGGAATTCATTTAAATATGTCGTTCCATCGTAGGCTTTAAGCTAGGTTCCCAGTTTGAAGCCTTTTGGCATTACAAGATTTTGCAGCTCTTCTACCAATGGGTGTTCTTCCTCTCCTTCGACGTAATAGCACGTGGTTTTTTCCTGGTTTTTGGGTTTCACTTTTGGTGGCTGCCTTTATGTTCTTTGCTCCTTGTCAGGTTCCGGGGCGGTGATGTGGTTATTATTCAATCCCCTGTTATTGTTGACGAACTGCATGTAAAGTTTCTCCTTATTTACTTCAAGAAAAACCAGGTAAGGCTAGGTTTTCCTTATCTGCCTGAGGGGATTGTGCTTCCATATCATCTACAGATTCTGAGACTTCTTCGACTGCAACAAGTCCTTACCATCCGGCCAGTGGGTTTGCCAGTGCTGGTGTTGGATGTGTCATGTTCTTAGGTTGCCTCGTCTGCCTCCAAGTCCTTGACACTATAACTTCAAGAGAACAACAAAGACTAAAGTGTTCCCACAGACGGTGCCATTTTGCTATGAGTTCCCTTTAAAAGATGGTAATAGCTCAAATTGGGGGGAATAACCAAAGACACTTTTATTCTGCAAGGGAACTCCCAGATTGGATCCGGGGGAACAACCTCGATGCAAAAGTTAGTACATATTATTTGTGTATAATCTTTTTGACTTCTAGTTCTCACTTCCCTCTGATTTCTTAATCCTCCGTCCATTTATAGGCTTTCTCACCCTACATTGTCAGAGTGTCACCTTATATGGAAGACATGCTAATCGTGGCAATCATGGTGGCTGTACGATTCTTCTGAGCGTATGTGTTGCGGGTCACGTTCTTTCGATCATGGACTCAGTGGTGACTGCTTTCTTTATCATGGCTAGATATTTTTGTAGGTGGATAACGTCTATTATGCGAAACGATCTTATTGATCACCGTTCATTGTTCGCCTGTACGAATACTTTGTTGATCTCTGTGTGGGTTGAGTAATTTAGGCCACACATATACCAATATATATTATGTATCTCGCACACCCCTTAAATCTAACCATCGAGTCAGGTCGTTCTTGGGTTTACTAACTTAGTTTTTTGTCTGTCTATTCTTGGTGCGCCTATTTCCACGACTAAGCAACCTATATGATACTGGCCTATACATAGAAGTTTATTAATTTTGTCACATATTGTCATGCGTCTAATTTTCGCACAGGATTGAGCATAACATGGAAGCGAACTTTTGTTGTGATTGTCTTTAGCATTGTGAATGTATCACTATTCAAACATATTGTTGTTGGGAGTTTTCCTGTCATGATGAGCTAGTTTTCAACTTGGTGCATGCTCCATTGGGTGTGAGAATCGTATGTTTCCCTTGCGTGCCTGTTATATGGGTAGTAACTTTGGCATTAGCTTCAATCTTTTCCAGGGATTAGTAAAACCCAGAAAGAAAAATAAGTCCCCACAGACGACGCCAATAATGTGAGAAATTTCTTCCGATTGATTATATTTCCCGAAATCGATTATGTCGATTGCCAGCCTCTTTGAGCACTTGCAAAAGTCCTCGTGTGGGCCTCCAGGAAGAAGATCTGACGCTCAAGTTTATTTTATTCATGCGTATGCATTTTGGGAGTAAAAAATCACTTACTTTGTTGGGCGTTCTCTTTCTTTATTTATAGGGAATTGTTAGTGTGATCGTGGACCGCTTATTGCGCTCCACTCTCTTAGATCGTGGTCCAGTAGAGAGTATTGTAGAGAGTATTGTGTCAAGCGGTGATTTATACTATTCCCGCCGTTGGTTACTTTGTGGCAAAGCGACATGGTTGGTCATTTGGTATTTAGCGAGCCAATTTGGTCTGGCGAAGCGACTGCTTCACCTGGTCGATTTTAACTGATCGGGACTGAATAGGTCATGAATATAACACTTCTAAATTATAGACGAGTTTGTGTTAAAATTCACATCTCTATCCTTCTTATAATTTCAAAGTGATAATTTAAATGTATGAAGTAATATTTCCTTATAATAGGAGTTCTTTTTGCAAATATTTGTGTAATATGATTATATGATTTTTGTTCAATGTATATAGTATGTTATTTGGACAAGTACATTGGACTTTATTAGATAATTGAAACTCATTTTATTGGACCTGTAATTTCAGGAATATCGTGCTTGTCGTATCCCTTAAGTGTATTATTTCAATTAAATATTATAATAGTGTACATTCCTTAAAATGCGGATGTATTATATTAGAAATGGGTGACTGGAATGATTAGCCAAATTAAATTGTATTTAACCATATCACCTTAAACAACATGTGTGATTGAAGGTATAAAAGTTAAAATCGTTATATAGAAAATCAATAAATTTCTTCAGATAAAATTTATTTAAATATTAATAAATATATAAATGAAAATCAATCCATTTCAACCAGAAAAGAAAAGAGCAGCAGCAAAGCTTGAATTGAGCCGTTTCGCTCTAAGAGCATCTCCAATTGTTTACTCTATCTTTCAGTTGCTACAGTAGTTTTTTTTATAGTTGCTACAATTTATTTACTCCAATGGTCTACTCTATATTTTCCTCTGTGCCTTTAATTAATATTTTGCTACAGTTTATTTTCCAAAGTTTTTATATTATATAATATTTTTAATATCAGAATTCGACTTATAAACTATTTATAACTACTAAATTTTCAAAATATATTTTTCATATTCAATATTGTCAATGAGAGAAATTAAATGTAGAGCTAGAAAATCAACGCTTCTAATATTATTTTATCCAAAATTTTAAATATTACTCATATGTAATGGAAAACAAATAAAACAATGAAAATGAATCCCACAACAAAAGAGTTAACCAGAATAATGCAAGAGAAGGGGAAAAAGTAAAGTAAAAAAATAATAAACACCTCTATAGCGCAGGTAACAGTGAACGCCAAGTATACCGCTGCACTGCTCATATGCTACGCTTGCAACGCAATCTTACCGTTCCGTTGGAATAAATTATCCAACGTGGAACGTAAAGATTCAGACCATTAGAGTTGGCCTAAGAACCATTCCTAATCAAATACATTTAGGGTTCTTTTTATGGGAAGAAAGTGGTAAATTATGAACTATTTTCTACTCCCTCCGTCCCAGTAGTAATGACCTAATTTCTATTTTAGTCCGTTCCACCAGTTTTGACCTATCTTCAAACTTACCCAAACTAGTAACTTTTGTTCTATTGTTTTTACTCTTTTGTCCCCAATAAAAATTCGGATGGACAGTTTTATCCTCACATTTTTTCGGAGCTGAGCTTTATTACTTGGTAGAAATTAGGCTCAATTAATCATTATTATCAATTCTCACTCAAATTAACCCTAATCATGAGTATCATATTTGAAAAAGTCACAGAATCAAAATTCTTCTTTCCACAAGCTTGTAAACCATTCGTTTCTTCTTCTTCATTTATTTGTCTGACCCGCCACCACCCATTTTGGACAACCACCTTCTTCACACCATCCAACTACCCAATTCAATGCAAATGAATTCTGCAAGTAAAATTGAAAAGGTTACAAAAACCCTCTGATTCCACCACTTCACATTTATTTGGATGCCTTCATTTTCACCCTCTCTCACAAATCGTCCTCAATCTCTGAAACCCTAGTTATTTCCCCCACCCCTTTTTTCATCATGATCGGCGATAGTGAATCATCCTCCCCCATTCCTTCTTTCGTTCCACTGCATCTACTGAAGCCGGAAGGGAATTTTGAAGAGTCCCCTTTCATTGACAGCGACGAAACAATGGCTGACTACAACTCTTAGATCTTCCTCGACTCTCAACCCATTGATGAGGAGTGCGAGGAGTTATGATGAGAAAACCCGATCGAGAAGAATTTGATAATGACGAATTCAGAGTACCCAGGCTTCAAATATATGGTGTCTCCAGTCATTCATGGGTTTCGTCGAAGCTGCAGTTCATGTGGCCATTGGATTGGCGAGGAAGACCAACAACCACCAGACCTGTATCCGCTAGCGTGTTTCTCTCCGAGGTGAGATGCCGATTTGTTTTTGTTTATTTTTTGGCTTTTCTTTTTGGCTCTGGAAATTAGCGCAATGGCAATTGGATTTCTTGGGTTTTTCCTAGGAAGTTGGGAAAATGTGTTGAATACATTGAAAAATGTAGGAGCTTGGGTCTCCGGTGACCGGAGACGATGGTGTTCAGTTTCTCTCCAAGACGGCTGGAAGCACGGACATCACGAGTGCGGTGCCTTCTACTTCAGGTGTGGCCAGATTCTGCTCAGCTCCAGTAGTGCGGGATGGCATCCTTGTTAATGCCACTGTCGCTGGCTGCTCTCAGGTTGCATGAATAGGACGATATGGTCCAATTCCTATTGGGGTAAGAACTTATCCGTTTAACACTCTTTCAATTTCTGAACATTGTTCAACATGTAAGAAGTTTTTCAGTTAACGTTGCAGGAACCAGTTATTCTGGACAATGGTTTCCTCCAGAGTGCGAGGGTCTTGTTCCCTGGTTCATCTCATGACACACTACCCCAGGGTTGGAGGGAATATGACCGTAGCTCAATTTTCAACGCCATGCATAACTGGGGTGAGAGAATTAACGTGTGATAGCGAAAAGGTGATCGTATTTAACCATGGATCCTAACTTTGTACACTATTATTTTTAACTCAACAGGGGGCTGGAACTCATTCCTCATCCAATTTTGCAGGTTAAAAAACTGCGGGCTTTAACTCCCGTAAGGATGGATTACCCGATCTAACGTTAAAAAAAAGATGAAAAGAGGGTTCTAAATTAGTTGAAACTCATTGAAAACAGGTTTCCTCCAATTGTGCTGGTTATTTGAGATTATATTTGCTCATTGACTATGTTTGATTTGCTTTATGTTGCCTACATGTGACTTTGCAAGTATATGCTAAATTGCTGCTTTACTGTGAGCCCGTGTGTGGGACTAAGGCCATGAAGTCTATTCGAGTGACAAACTCATTCTTGTTGTTCACTATGGAAGATTAGGCCTACATAAAAACCCGTTGGTGCTGCTAATTAGGTCAAACCCCTGTTTCAAGTGTTCTGCTTACTGTGGTAGCCCTCGTGTGTAATTATGCCTAATGATAAAAACAACTTTAACTAGTCATTTTAAACAACAGTAGATTTGGGTTGTAGCTACATATTAATAACAGCATAACATTGTCTTACAAAAAATGATGAATTGTGTTGCAGTGTAAATAGTGCATTGTTTAGTTGCGCATTGTTTAGTTACATGTTTACCCCAAAAACCAAAAGCATGCAACAACTTCATCATTCAAAATAAGCCTTGCATTTTTCCATACCTTAAACTCCGTTGTTGATGTTCCCATGCTGCCAAATGTCTCGCATAAGCTTCTGGTGGGTACTGGTCTTATCGTGGCCGTTTAGAAAGTCTATGGATTCATTAACCAAAGGCAGGTCTACTTCTAGGTCATTAGACAACTCACCCATTCTTGCTAGGGCGTTCTTCTTCAGGCGAGGGAGGGGAAAAGTGTTAGAACCTCGGGATTTCATCACTTCCACACACACTGCTTGCAGTGAAATCCATATCTTGTTAAGAGTCTTAGGCTGCAGGTCTTCATATGCACTCTTCACTTCCTCCACAAGTTGGTCCACTGTTCTACATGCCCTCTCTTGTTACAAACTTTGAATTTCCCGAAAAATGCCCAAATCTAATATATTCAGATCAGGTGAATTTGGAGGTTGAAAACCTAATATGAACTGAAATCCGTCTGAGTTTGCAGCTAACGCAAACTCTCGATCACTACATAGAATGTGTGGCTTTACATTATCTTGCTGTAGATAGATTTTTTTTCAATGCATTTGGTGGCCATCTTTGCTTGACTGCTGGAATTACTTGCTTTATTAAGCATTCCCTCGTTTCTATGCGACGAACCTTCACTTTAGCCTTAGTTTCTATGGTACCAGCAGGCATGTTCTTACTTTTCCTTTTGGCCGGGACCTTGTCAATGAGTGGGAAAATGCCAATCTTGCCATAAAAAATGACATCACCATTATCTGCAATAATAGGCCTAGCTACAGCACAAACGAACATTAATTTTGGTATATAGCTCTTATGCTGACATGTCCTATTTGGGTTGTCCTCTTCTGGTAAAAGTGTGTAGTTTGCCGATTCTTCAGAAAGAAATAACAATTTTTAATCTAAATGAACGGCATTGTAAATACTATTAAATCTGACCTTTGAAGAGTGGCTTTTGAACTTCAGTTGCATGCATGCATAAAGTACTCTATCTGCCTTGCATGTTTCTTTGAGAAAAGGTTTGATAGCACTGATGTGCTTTCTCAGAGCTCCCTCTTTAATCCATCGGTATATTGTTCTTTTACTCAAGTTGCATTGTGTGGCCGCTCTCCTACAAGTCTTCCACAAGGGGCAACGAGATGAGTTTGAAAGCCTCCCGGTCCAGTTCTTTTTTCTGCTTAATCTGACCTGGTTTCTTACTTTTGACATATACTATCTCTCCTGCTGCAAGCTGTTGCTTCACTACCTTCCATATATTGTGCACGTTTCTCAGCCCGATGCTCCATCTCTCAGCCGCCTTAGCTGCCCTTCCATTGCCAGCCCGACCTTTGTGTTGTGTCAACAACAAGAACTGAGCAACTGCATTCTGCTCGTCATCCGTCAGATTTTTGCTCGTCATTGCATGTAACTTGGTTTTTTTATTTTTTGTTTGAAAAAGAAGCTTGCAGTAGAGATGTGTAGATGGTTTGGGGTTCTGATTCAGGGATTTTAAAGAATTTAGAAGTTCGGGTTGGTAGGGTAGTTGTAGGGCAGCAACCTTTTTAGTATTTTGTACTCTACTCATACACTTTTCCCTCCTTTTTTTTTGTAAGAAGCCCGGGAACTGTTATAATTTGGAGGGAAACATTCTGGGCCAGAATAATGTTTAAGAAGTTTTTTTTAATTATCAGTTCAAAACTGATGACATCATCTGTTACTGTATATGACATAATCAAATAACAAATACCCCTGCATCCAGCTGCCCCGTGGGTCCAGCTCAGCAACATTAAAAATTGTGCCAAAAGGTGTTCGACCAATACAAACGGGACGAGGGAGTACATTTTTAGATTTATATATTGTATTTTTATAAGTTAAATATGTAATGAGACTTGTTTGAATACTAAAATTTAAAAAATATCATTAAAAAGTACAGTATTTAACTTTATAAAGTGCAATGTACAAGTTAAAAGGTACAATGGTTGCTTCATATCTTTAAGAAAATCATTGTCACATGTTTCTACATCAACTCATGTTGCAAAATCTCATAACTAATACGTTTCACTTCATCTTGAAGTGTTACAAAATTTCAAGATGACGTAATGGGTATTAGTATATGAGATTTTGTGACATGAATTGAATAAAACCATGGAATTATACTTAATAGTTGCAATAAAAGTTTTTAGCCGTTATCTGCTTCAATGTCAGAAGAGATCCGAATCGCCAACCAACCTAGCACCTAGTCCTCTCTCTACAGTAGGAAAAATCGAAATGCACATTCAAACACGCAGCAATTAAAGAAACAACATTATTATACACTAATTCGAATCAGAAATGGTGAATCCATAACACAATAAATCAGCAACATAAATTGCAAGAAAAAACAAGTGAAGACGAAAAAAACAAAAAAAAAGAGTAAGAGAGAAATAGATAGAATGTACATACGCGATGGGGAGAGGGAGAGGGAGAGGGAGAGGGAATCGAATCGGATTCCTACAGGATCTGGCAGTTTTTGGCTGTGATTTTGGCGAGGAGAAAAGAAGAAAAATATAAATGGTTTAGAAATTATTATATGTACTCCCTCTGTCCCTATTGAAGCTGCAGAGAGAGAAAATGGAACAAAAAATTTCAGCTCAGCATAATGTCAAAATTGCCCCTGTAAATCCACTTTGCACCACCACCGTCCCACCTTCTTCTTTTCTGCCCCTCTGTAAAATTGCCTCTCAATTATCTGGAAGGAATGCTTTGTGAATCCTTTGCGCTCTGGAAGGAATTCTTATCAAAGCTCTACTAACCGATGCTTTGCGAATCCTTCCATTTATATTTGGATAACCATTAACCTCAATAAATTAAAATCGTCATCCCACTTTTCCA
>JAULKK010324681.1:0-11210 GCA_032355705.1 Rubia peregrina | reverse complement strand
CTGCATCGCACAACAAACCCCCTCCCCCCACTTTTCTTAGCTTACAATACACTTCACCCTCCAACAACCATTCCAATCACCTACCACAAAACACAAATTAAAACTCGAAATTAAGCATTGATAATAAAAAGCAAGAGAGCGAGAGGAGCACACCTGTGAATGATTATACTGGTAAACGCATGCATAAAACAATGGATGGTGTAATGATTGCAGGGGCGATGGCGATGCGCAGCTGGCTGCGATGACTGGGATGGCTTTGGATTTGAAGGGGACAGGGGGCGTGTTTCTTATATCATTGTTTTCGCTTTTTCAAACCCACGAGATTGCCGCAATTTCAACATCCATACTGTCATTTGGGTCGGACTCGGACACCATCTTCTTGCTTTTAATAAATTATTTAAGATTATTCACATATGTACCCTCAATTATTCTTATCCTCAATACAACTCTGATTTTTTTTAAATGATCGTCACCAGTAACAGTTGTTGATTAAAACCAGGGAGGTCCTTGCTGGTTTGGCTGACCTTGTCAGAATGAAAAATAAGAGTTTCAATTAAAGTGTCCATGTAACATTTGATCAACATATAAATTTTTAGAAGGGCTAGTTTAATCATTGACCTGCTTAAACGTTTAGAGTTTCACCATTATCATCATTTTTGGCAAAAAAATTAAATTACAAAAATAACCTTATTTGTTTTCCAACTCTTCCCCGTTGATTTCAGACACCGCTAATATTGTCACAACACTACACCGCCCCTCTATGCACCAAAACCACCAAACCAACTCAACAGCACCCATGTCATGCCTCGTCGCACCACTATCACCCTCGTCGCACCACTATCACTACGTGTGGGCCAGAAAAATGAAAACAAAAAATGGAATAATCCATATTTGAATAAAATAAACCAAATTTAATACTCCTTCTATCCCAACATAAATTGGACACTTTAATTTTTGACAGTTAAATAAAAAAATGTTTGACAATTAATATCTTTAATTATGTACGATTAATAATTAGAAACAATTAATATTATGAAAATACACACTAAGACAAATCTAACACTATGTCATATGATAGTATCATTACTTATATATCAATAGAATTCTATAGTTAAATTTAGTCAATTTTGACTAAACAAATAGTGCAATTGCAGGTTATACTGGGATAGGGAGAGCATATGATTTTCAGATATCTAGATTGATTAGACTGAATTCTGAAATGGTTTTGGATATTTTAACTCAAACCAAAATCCAACCCAAAAATCAAATTGTATTTAATTAAATAATATATATACTAAGATTGTATATAAATAATATATTATTCAATTGTATATAAATAATATATATTTAATTAAACAATATTATTTGATTAAATAATAAATCAGACTGCATCGTTTGGTTTCTATGCACCTCCAACAAAGGGTGAAGATGAATGTGAAGTGATCATCAAATAATGTGAAAACTTTGATGATAAATATTAAAATAAATTAAGTTATTAGTTGTTGTGTTCACTGTTAGTGATTTAAGAATACTAACATTCTGATATTGGAATATGTTTCGTGCATCGTAGATTATTTATTTTGATGATGTAAACTTTCATGATATGTTGGTGTATTAGTGAATCCATTGAATTAGTGTGTAAATATATAATATGTGTTGTAGTTAAAGTCTTATAATTGGCTTATATTGTGTAAAAAAAATTAAAAATTGTGTGAAGTTTTATTTTTTTCCACTAAATTTCTATTGTAATCAGTTTGGTTTAGTTTTCAACTGAAACAAAATTTAGAATTCGGTGTGGTTTGATTTAGAATTTGGTTCAGTTTAAGTTTCTTATTTTTAAGGGTTGAATAACTCGAAATTTGATTAAACGAACCTGATGCCCAGCCCTAACCATCACAATTAATTTCACAGTGTCACACCAATTGATTTCAACATTCACCATTACTAGTCCCTATCTCCAACCCTCCCCTGCAGCCATTAACCCTCCCTTTATGCGCCATGCCACCACGTCCCCCCACTAGTGGAGGAAGTCTCATTAAAGGTGGTTTTAAAATACCAGAGAAGTTACTTTGTAGGTGAATTCTCTGGTTGTGAATTTTATCTAAAATCGATCAAAGGAGGTTCGAAAACTGACTTTGATCGAGGTCTGAATTTAGTTCCGAATTCAGAACTTATTTTGGCGGTTATGAGAAAAAGCGGTCGGAAACTACTGGGAAAACAAAAACCAAATCTGGAAATAACATTTTTGGAAGAACTTATTCAGGAAAATGGAAAATGGGGTTAACAAATTTGGAAAAATGAAAAGGGAAAATGATGGGAAAACATATCGGCCCAAACCCTTTATGGTTGAGACACGCGGCAGGGGACAACTCTGCGTAATGGGGATGACGCGGAACTGCGGGAAAGACATTATGCGATGGAAAAGTCAAGGCATTGCGAAGACGATAAGGCGCAGTTATAAAGATGCGATGCGGAGGCTGTGGGTGGAGGCAGCACGGAGGGGATGAGTGGTGGAGATGACGGGGATCAGTGGGTGGAGGTGAGGGAGCAATGGAGAGGGAGTAGAGGCGGAGGTGACGGAATGGTAGCGAGCTTTTAGCGATGGAATAGAGTTAGCGGGGAGAAAGTTAGTGTCGGATCAGGGTTTTGTTTTCTGAGAGAATAGAGTTAACGGCAGTGGGGAGTTTGGGGTTAGGAAAATATCTAAGTGTGAAAGAAACCCTAGCTATATATACCTGGACCCAAAAGTCTAAAAACGATACCCCATTAAAGGCAGTTCTTAAAAAAATTTGGTGTGACTTGGGAGGGAGTTTTGAACTCGGAATCTCCCTCGAATCGTCATTAAAGGGTTCTTCACTAGTGCCCATTGATCCCCTTTCTTTCTCCTCACCACCACTAATCCCTTTCCCTTTCATGTTTTTTTTGCAGATTTCAAGTGACCTCCACAAACACCATAGGCATATAATAATACACTATCTTTGGTTTCTCCGCTTTAACTCACCCCCACTAGAATCAACCCTAAATGACCATTTATTATTTGTGCACATTAAGTTCATCCATCATCATCGTTGCAGATACGATATTTTGTTTATTCCCATGTTGTTAGAGGTATCGAGAATTCCTCAGGTCCAAAAAACCCTAGTAACCATAAAATTAGCTCGAGTTCGCATAGATTCTTTTGAATATGAAACTGGTCTTGCCGAAAGCTCCTCCAGAGACAGTAGCCAGTTGTGCAACGACGACGATAATCCTCAAAGGAAGGTGATGTGGATGACAAGAGTGATTCTTCACATTTTTCGATTGAGTAAGTACCTACTCCTCTTTTGCATGTAGTTCATATTTCATACCTTACTGAGCTATCTCTCTCAAGACATTTTTAAATTGATGAACAATCTAAGTTCAATTATAAGCAAACGGCGATCGGTGAAATGCTCTGACGAAAATATTTTGAAGAGAAATGGTGATTATTGTAAATAAAAAAGATTAAAAACTATTAGGTCATTTTTACCATTAGATGGCCTTGGCCAACGTTGACAACGAGCTCAGACCAAGTTTGGGGTACTTTGCACTTTTGAAAAATTCGAGGCTATATTGTCACATATGAAGAAACTGAGGGTTACAGAAACACTTTTCCCTTTCTCACCATATTAAATTTGAGGATCTCTTTGATCGTTTTACCTTTGGTCGTCATTGACTGCAAGGTCATGCTAACTTGAGGTTATTTCGGCACTTTTAGAAAATCTGCATATTATCACATGGTAAGAAATTGGGGGTTACATTGGCATATTTTTTCAAATATTTATGCTCATTTTTTTAAAAAAACTTCAATTCAGGTTGATTGTACAAATTCCCTCTAGTTTTCTTAGTGTGATACTTTTTTCAGTCAACTTTTTTCAAGATGTGTTTGGCCACTGATAACTTTAGTTAGATGCAGTAATGTCATAAAAACTTTTATATTCAGAAAATACATAGTGAATTGATCTGCTCATTTTATGCTCTCTTTTTAGCACATTTGATACTTATAATTGTAATAGATTATAGGTTTTTCTTTAGAGAATTGGATACTTTACCAATTAGAGGGGTAGGATCACATTTCATCATTTTATATCCTAACTCCTTGATTGATGAAGTGTTTAATGTTTGGTGGGAGTCTTCCATGATTGGTTGGAGGATAAAAAAAATTGGATTCAAAGCGAGCTCATTGCAAGAGGTCAATTGCAATGGTGGCCGAAGAAGGAAGGTCACTTAAAAAGTGGTAGAAGATAGAGTGAAGAAGGAAATCAAAGTAGCGGTGAAGAATGATCTGAGTTTCAAAGCCGAGTTATGAGAATAGTCTAAGACAAATTGGTGTCCATATATAGCCTCATTGGATCCGTCTCTACGAGTACTACATAAATGACTACAAGAACTCTCAAGACGGATGAACGGATCTGATGGAAAGAAGAAGAAGGCATTTTTAATTTCACAGACCGTGTGATATACCACGGTCCATGAAAATCACCCAAAATTTAACTTTTTGGTCGTTTATCCTTTATTTCCATGGGCTATAAATTACCCATTCTTTCCCACTGGATGTGAGCCCGACTTGGGGCCACCAAAACCCTAGTTTTTTCATTTCTCATTTCAATTTTCCCATGTTTCTCAGTAGATTTTTGTTCTATGTGATGGGTTTTAATAATCTTGGTTAGTTTTTTTCTTCGAAACAATTAAATAAAGCTTCCAAGTCTATGTTGTGAGAGCCTTTTAAACTCTACTTTGATCTCTTGATTATCATATATTTCCAATGCTTTGAATGGTGATTTTAGCTTCATAAATTGGTAAGAAATGTGTGGATATGGATTGTTTATATGATGGCATGTTAGGAGTTAAGATGTAAGTAGCTAATTCATCTTTTGATGTGTGGTCCAAGAACATAATGTTAGTATTTCTAACTGGGTTGATGATGGTGTGCATATAGATGAATATGATAATGTTGAACTATTTGTCATGTTTATCTTAAGTTAGCGAATAATGGAGAGTCTTGAATGTTGAAATTTCTTGATTATCCTTAGGAAGTACATGAATTGGTTAAATTCTTAGGCATTTGGTTGAATGTTTTTAGGCATTATCAAGTTTTTTATTCTTCGTGCATAATACCTTTATTGGTATGTCTTTAGGCATTGATCATCTAAAGCATTCATTGATGAGGTCTATAAAAGCATTTTGAATTCCCTTTGTAGATTACACTTAGTAAGAATGGAGGTTTACCCCCACAGTAGGTAATCAAGAAGGGTAAATAGGTTGTTGATTTGATTATCGATAACCGGCTTGGAAATGGAAATAAATTACGCCCAATGTGTCATAAATTTGTGTTTTAATCAATTCTCTTAGTTTATTTACATGATTAACATATATTCTTGTATATGCTAGTTGCCTTGTATTTCAATTTCATAACTTAGTCAAACCAAATCACCCCCCCCCATTTATCTATCTATATATATATATATGTGTGTGTGTGTGTGTATTTCTATCAAATCTTATGATACGGGGGATTCCTTTTAGACCACCATATTATCTAGAATTGGTGCAGTGCAAGCTCCATGAAAACTGCAGAACAAGGTTCCTGGAGTCCCTAAGATATTCCTCTGATGCTTAAGTTAGTAGGTATTCGATATATAAGTAACTTCTGGAAAATGTTATTACCTGTATTGTCATTAAAATCATCTATTTATATTCAGTGATAGCTGGGATCTTTGCTGATCATGGTCCACGTTATTCCTTAGTTGTGGTTTCGTGGGTGACATTTATCTTCCCACTATTGTTCACGCTATCTAGTTTGCTGGAGCGAGGTATTGAAGTTTTTTTTTGGTCTAGAACTTCACGGGGTTCTTCTTTCCTTATGAAAGTTATCCACTTACTTGGTTTGCTGGGCTCGAGATGTTATCTTTACTTCGAACATCACATGACTAAGGGAGGTGTATACCATAAGCTCCACCCTATCCAAGTGGTTAATGTGTATGGAGTTGCTGTAATTATTTTTTAAACGTACAAAAAACACTAACAATCATGGTAGCATGTTATTGGGCATATTTTTGGCGAAGTAATGATAAGATATTAGCGGAGTAGGCATTGGCTGCTTGGATAAGAAACTATAAATGCACTTCTAAATTTATCTTTTTTTTCCTGGAGGTCGTTATTAGTGGACCAAAAATGTAGGGTAATTTTTTGATATAAAGGTCGTTAAGAACTGAACTTATCAGTAGTGTACTAGTCGTTAACCATTTGAAAAATGTCATATTTCAATAGTGCTTTCGCTAGATGAATTAGGTTTACAATAAAGGTATTATTAATGTTTATATTCATGTGAGATTATGATTTCTCCTATTGGAGGAGTCATGATGAGGCCACCGCCTGATATGTGTATTTTATATTCATGTCAATTGTAGTATGGCTTGTCAGTCAATGTACCGAATTATATTGTGAGCATTTTTTAGGCTTATGGTATTGCTCTCGCTCAAATACATCCTTAGTGAGCAGCTGTAATGATTGATTTTGAACATTTATGCCATGAAATAGCTATTGATTTTAGTGTGTCATTGTTTAGTAATTACTATAAGTTATGTGAAATGGATGTTGGTGAGTCTATGGTATTTTTCAAGGTAGTCACTGAAAGTGTTGAAATTGTAACAATTTCTCATGAATATTATGGAGATTGGGAAGATAAATTAATATATGTGAAATGTTCTGATCAAAAAGCGATACCAATATGGAATGAGAACATTGACCTAGATCAAGGAATAAAGTGGAAGGAAAGGCCAGGTTTCCTAAGGGAAATGCAAGCTAATATTGTATAATTTGGGCGCTCTGCTGGTTGTCAAAGTATCTTTTTGTTTCATTTTATAAATTTATGCCTATGTGATTTTATTGAAGTTTTATTTTATATTGTAGCTGTAAGGTTTTGTGTCTTAACAAAACCCTTACCTCATAATCAAGATGCAAGCACATGTTTTATCTATCATGACGCTGGATGCTTGAGGGAGGGTCGTGGAAGTTTCAAGCGTAGGCTTGATGGGGAAGGGGAATCTAGGAAATGTTTTTTATGAAATACCACATGTTATGGTGGGGGTTTGGCGGAACCCTACCTGTTTATTAGATTAAAATAAAGGATTAAAAAAAGAGGGGGACGTAATACCTTACCTCTGGATAATAAAAACATGTAGGTCCTGAATACATGTACCTTAATGAACTAAAGAACCTTAGATCAAAAAACTTGAAAGCATAAAAGAGACTTCGAGTTTTATTACAACGTGGGAAAAAATGTACAACACAAAATTATGTTCTAACATATGGAACCAAAGCAGCATCCAGTAAAATCTTTCCTTGAATCTCCTTGGACAGATCTGCATAAGAAAAAACTTTATTTACCTGTGAAGAACTTGCCAATTTGGCTAGATCATCGGCTACACTATTGGCTTCCCGGTTGATGTGTTGCATCCTGAAGTTGAAGTTCGAGAGAAGTGATCTGATGTGTACTGGCACATGGTTCTGTTAACTTCTCTTCAAGGATGTGATGTAGTAATTGGGAATCGAATTCAATCTCTAGCTCACTGATGCCATGTTGGATTATGAGTTGAAGTCCACATTGTAGTGCTGCAGCTTCTGCTTGAAGTATGGAGAAATTTGAAATGGTTTTGGCTAGAGCTGCAACTACTGAACCATTAGAGTCTCTGAGTGTAACACCAATCCATGTCCTGCCATTTTGTAATACAGATCCATTTGTATTCAATTTATAACTCCCTGGAAGATTCCATTTTACAATCCTATGTACCTTTTTTGTATTATGATTTTTCTTTATCATGAGCTTAGGGATAGTGTTAGTTAGGTTCCAATAGAAATTTATTTATTTAATACAAGAATGTCATTTAGAAGGAGAATGATTTTTTTAATAACAGAGTTAATGTTTGGTGTTTGATTATAAAAAATGACTTTGTGTCTATCACACCAAACGGATCAGGTAATCAGACCGGGAATTAACTATATTATGTTATTAGCTTCTTGATTTGGGATGTTTAGGTGCCAATAGAAATAAAACATGTCCCTTAAAAAGAAGAAGTCCTGAGACTATATTGAGAAAATTTGATCTACGATTTGCCAAATTTTCTTTAGTACTGAACATTTACTGAAGTTGTGATGCAAGGTATCCGCATCATTTTTGCAGTAAAGACATTTTGAGGGCATTTGGAAATTGAAATCTTCTTCATTTCTTAAACATGAATTGCTTTTTCAGGGTTCTCTGAAACGCTCTGAATGCTGATAACGGCTCCTTAACGGTTTTTAACACCATCCTCCAACTCCGCCAAGCTATGGCGGAGCCACCGCCTCCCAATCCCGGCTTGTCATATGCACAAACACTCACTGCTCGCCCCCCTCCCCTTGCCAATTCGCTGCCTTCTACTCCCTATCTCTCACCAATCACGGAACACAAAGGCGATTTGGCGTGTCTTTACTCGGCATCTGAAGTCCAGCAACTGGCTTCACACTACAGCAACGAATTGATTGGGAAATTCCCAAAAGGCCGTCCGACCATGGAAGCTCTGTATTCGGCTTTCAAAACGGCGGGTTTCAAAGGACACTTCCAGCTTGGAGCACTGGATTTCAAGCACATCCTCATCCGATTTGAACTCAAAGATGATTTCCAACGTTGTTGGATTAAGGGATCTTGGATGCTAAATGGCAACCTAATGAAGGTGCTCAGATGGACTCCAGATTTCTCACCAATTTTTGAGTCCTCCATTGTGCCAATATGGGTAACAATTCGAAACGCTCCACTCTACTATTATAACTCCTCTTCAATTCAATCTATTGGTAATCTTATTGGAGTTTTTCTTAAAATGGATGCTGCTACTGAAGCTCTGACAAGGCCATCGGCCATTAAAATCTGTATTGAGATTAATTTGATCAATAAATTGCATACATCCATTAAGATTGGGACACCTCAGGATAATAAAATATATGACATAGAGTATGAAGATATCCCCTTTTATTGCACCCACTGCTCTAAGTTAGGTCATGATATACACAATTGTAAGGTGCTGAATCCTTAATCTCAGCCTAAGCAACTTTGGAAACAAACATGTAATATTTTCATTGAACCTCCAACGGTGTTGATAGAAGAATTTGAGGAAGTAACACAGGTCAGGGAGTTTGAATCACCTGTTGATGTCCCTAACCTTCAAAATGTCCCTACATCAGTTAGCCATGTTGCTCATAATGTTGGTAGTTCTACTGTTAACCCTACACCAGTTATTTCCCAAAGTAAGCCTATTGAAGTGGATAGTACTCCCAAAGCTACCAGATAGATACCTAAACCCACTGGAACTCATTCTTTCTCCAATTTCTGTTTCCCCACTAACTAATGCTACTACTAGTTGTGATAAGTCACCACCACATGCTGCTATTTTTTTCTCTCAACATATATGACCAAACTGCTAGCCAAAATGAAACTCATGTGGTTAATGTGGTGACTAATATGACACCTAATTTTGTATCTAATGTGGAATCGGATTTTGATCACCTTTTTCCTAATTTCCAGTTTCAAAAAGTAAAAAAGCACTATGCTAAAGATGATATTTTCCTGGACAAAATCTTTGCTACAAATATGTCCCATGCACCCCCTCTAGATAGAGAAACTCCCATATTAACAAACAGGTTCTTGCCATTGAGGGATGACCTAGGACAGGATGATTTATCACATTTTTCAAGTTCTGAAGGCACTCGGTAGGAGCAGGTATGTTCTACTCCTATAGGTGTTGAAACTAACAAAGAGAAGAATACTTTCTTTACACAGCTTAACAGGATGACTTTAAGATCCTCCTCAAAATGCTCCAGCAGTGATAGTTATGGATTGCAAGAATCTAAAGCTTCATCTGATAGTCTGGAATGTTCGGGGAATTAATACATCTATTTTGAGACTTAAGAAGTTAAAATCACTGCATAAGCCTAGTTTGTTCTGATTTTAGAACCAATGTATTGCATATATGAAGAAATTGAATTTTTCTAATTGCTATCCATCTGATAGTGGAAAAAGCTGGCTTATGTGGAATGATAGTGTTAGGATTCAGGTTAAGCAGCCGTCTACTCAATTTTTATTGGTTGATTTCTCTTTCCCGGATCTGGATATTTCCATGGAAATTGTTTTCATATATGCTTTCACAAATAGGACTGGAAGACAGGAACTCTGGCCTGATTTGCATAACGTATCTGCAACTAAAAGACTAATGATCGGTGATTTTAATGTGATATCTTCAGTTTTTGAATATAAAGGCCCTTCAACTCCTAAGTCGGGTAGTATTGCTGATTTTAATAATTTTCCGCTTTCAAATGCATTGGAGGAGGTTTTATACTGTGGGTAATTTATTCACCTGGACTAACCATAGATTACATAACGCCACTTTTAAAAGGTTGGATAGGGCTGTTAGTAACCAATTATGGAGAGATGCTTTTCCAGTTGCCTCAATCCAAACCCTTAATAGATTTTCTTCTGATCATACCCCTCTACTGGTTAGTGTTTCCAGTAAAATTGAGTCCTTCCCGAGGCCATTTAAATTTATTGATGCCTGGCTATTGTGACGGGATTTTCTGGACCTAGTGAAAGAGAACTGGTCACTCCCCATGCATCAGCTCCCTCTTTTGAGTCTCTTCCTAAAGTTGAAAAGGCTTAAGCCTGTTCTGAAGCAGTGGAATTCAGAGCACTTTGGAAATGTTGATGACAATGTCATCAAAGTTGAGGAGGCCCCCAGACAGCTGGAAATTACTTTCCAAAACTCTAATTCAGAGGCTGATTATATTAGTCTAAATAGGGCCAAGGCTAATCTACTTAGAACTTTAAAAGAGCAGGAACACTTCTGGAAACATAAAAGTAGGATCAAATGGATAAAGGAAGGTGATCAGCATACTGGATACTTCCATAAGACAGTTAAGGAAAGAAGATCTAAATTGCAGAATACCAAAATTAAAAACTCACAAGGTTTGTGGATTGAAGGTCACTCACAGATTGGTTTAGAGGCTGAAATGTTTTTTTTAAACTCCTTTTAGGTGACCAAGATATCACATCTGGTTCATACTTTAAACCATTTCTAAATTACATTCCAACATTGATCACAGATGAGCAGAATGCTGAACTCATTAAGCCGGCTACCTTGGATGAGGTTAGGGCTGCAGTTTTCAGTCTA
>JAULKK010324680.1:0-21214 GCA_032355705.1 Rubia peregrina | reverse complement strand
TTTGACCACATATTTGAATAGATATATAAATAATAATACTATCATATATGATATTGTTCAATTCGTCGTAACAAGTAGTTTCCGAATATCAACTTTTTATTTTTCGTTATTATACGTAGGTAAAGATATTAACGGGCAAACATGTTTCTCGAAAAGCGTAATAATGATTGATGTGTAATTTGAGCTGGGACAAAGGGAGTATTTAAAAATATTTTCTTTTGAAATTTTGGGAGTGATTTTTTAGTGTTTTTTTTAAAAAAACAATCATCTATTTTATTTGGAACAGTACTGCTCTTGGTTTTGGTGTTTTGAGTGCAGGCATGGGAGAAAGAATTTTCGGAAGAAAAATGTAGAGGTGCCTCGTGTTAGGGACTGGCATAGGATGTGCTAGATCGGCACGAGGCTGACACGACAGCCACGAGGGTGCCACGAAGTAACCACATAAGTGCTGGAACGAGACCAGCACATCCTGACACGAGCCACCTAGAGCCAGCACGAGGCTGACTCGTGCCACATCAACCCCAGCACAGACCTCTCTCCCTTACGTGGCATGCCACTTGTCGGCACGGATCCCCCTATAGATCCTTACCACCTCCCCCTCCACCCAATTAGACCTAGCCTCCCCACCTATATAAAATGCCCCTCTTATTCCAACTCCTCACACCAGCCTTCTCTTCTTCTTCCTCTCCTAAGTTCCCATATTCAACCTCCCTTACTAATTTTTCCATATCTTCCTCAATTTTCATCCGATTCACCCCCATTAGGTATCAAAATCTTTGTCTTTCTGATATCTATCCAATCCACTGACCTTTAACCTCAGAAACCTCACAAATATTCCCCGAAAATTGAAAGATTATCTCAGCCAGAATTGAATTTTCATCGCAAAGAACTCATTTTTTTGGTCCATTCCGGGTGTTGGAGATGCTTTGACCTGTCTTAGGAGAGATTCTTCACATTCCTCGAGCAAAGATCTCACCACATTCGGTACTAGAGGTACCTGGCAGAATTTTTATTCTCTCAAAAAATTGGAAGTTTTGAAATTCTTGTGTTGTGGGGTTTGCATACTTGGAAATATTGGTGGATACTGTGGTTGATAATATATTGTGCTTGGGGGTGTTTGTGGTATTTGTACTTGGACAACTTTGGTAGAACCTGTCTTAGTTTATGCTTTACGTGTGTGCATTTATCATGGCTCATGGACATATGGGAGAATCTAGTGTACCATTTATAGGGTTGACCTCCCTCTCTTGTGATCAAAAGGAAAGGTGGGGCTGCCTATTAGGGTACCCTATTCAAAAGATAAAGTTTATAGGTGAAGAGAACCTCAAAGGTCTGAAACTCTACAAACCTGTTAGGGTCATACTGGGTAGGATTGGCATGAAGGAGTATACTGTTGTGTCAGCCCCTACGTACACTAGGTACACCCTAGAGTTTCAGTCTACTATTTCCAAGAAGAACAATAGGCGAATGGAGAAGTCTATCAGATTCCATTTGGGAGATGTTATGCGGGAAAGACTTATGCTCAGTTGGCGGAAATCTTTAAATGGAAGCTACAGAAGGATGTGAAGGGTTACATGAGGTGGATGCAGGTTATGATTTGTATGCATTTTGGGCTACCATCACCCATCAGCTGAGGGGGAAGGAAACAAAGAACAGTGACATAGTGTATTCGGCACAGAGGTACGTAGCCAGGCTGTTGACTGTGGTAGTTGGCTGTCACGGGGAGGCCACCACTTGCCACCGAGAGAAATTTTAGGATACTTTGGTCCATTTGCACAGTAGAGTTTGTCCCGAACTCCTGGAAGGTTTTGTCACTTACTACATTGAATTTTCCACAGCATCATCCCGCACTAGGAAGGTAGCTATTAGAGGTATGGTTTTGCTTATGGTTCACTACTACAACCTTCATGTGAGTGATGAGATCAGGGCGTGCCCACAAATTCCCTATACACTTACTCTATCTATCATGGATGATGTGAAGCTTATATCGGTGGAGTACGACACTACCTTCTGTATGTACAAGGGTAAGAAGTTCATGAGGCTGCCCCAACATTCGAGGACTGCCTGAACAAGAATTTCAAACTGCAACATCTTATCATCAAGCCATGTGCAGGTGCAGAGGTGGTTTTGGGATATCACTACCCAGGAGAAGAGAATGATGACACAGAAGAGGAGGATGAGGACAATCGGGAGCAGGTCCCTGTGTATTTTACACAATTCATGCCCATTGAGAAGCAAGTTGTCCCACCACAACCAGCATTCCCACAGATGATGTCAACGCTAGTTTTTAAGCATCTCGTAGTCACCACCTACTTTTGGACAGGAATTTGGAGTACTACACCTCTCATCAAGGGAATTTTATTGTTCATGAGGAGCCGTATCATTCTGTAGGGCATAATGCTAGTAGCTCTCACGGGCACAACATCTCTTCCCACTATGAAGATTTTTTTATAGTCTAGCCATGGGCCCCCACCTAGCCGTAGCCTTGAACCCTCTAGGCATATTATATCAGGCTATTCTTAGCATGAGAGTCACCCTTGGTATCACCCATAGTATAGCTCTTTTTGGGAGCATGGGTCATTGGGATTTCAGTCAGTTTATTCATATCCTATATGGACTCATCAGCCGCGTGGACCAAACAGGGCGCAGTCCTTGAGGAACTCCATCTTTGGGGTCAGGCACGATGTTCACATGCTTGGTACGCAGCTAGATCTTCATGAGTACGGCACAACAGATAGATTTGATAGGGTGGACGATCAACTGCTTCAATTGAGGGAGGATATGGGAGACTTGCGGGATGACATTAGGGAGATCAGTGACAAGTTGTGCACATCAGGCACTATCCAGATCTAAACGGGCAAAGGTACGAAGCAAGATGTTGGAGGTGGAATTGAACATCTATTGGTGTTTCCAAATTTCCCTTGGTATATGCATTGGGGACAATGCATTAACTAAGTGTGGAGGGGGAGTTGGAACACCTCTATGGTTACTGTTTGTTTGAACAATCATCGTGATGACTGTGTTTTTCCTTGTTTTTGGTATTTCCCCCATTTGAGAGTTGAATTTTCTAGTTGTTTGTTGTTTTTAGGTGTGGGGACACCTTTTGGTAGTTGTATTTGGGGGTGTGTTTCAAATTTTTGGTGGTGTAATATTTTTTATTTTTCACTATCTTTTTGTAGTATGAAACCCAACTCTGGGGCATTTTGTGCTACATAATTTTTTTTAAAATTGAATATATATATATACCTGGCTAAGTTGGAAACCTGAAAGGGAAACTTGGGGAAACAATGGGAAGTAAAGCCTGGATATGTCGAAAGGCCTAGGTAAAAATGAGAGGCTAAGGCCCAACTAGGTTGGAAAACCTTGGCAAAAATAAGAGGCCGTGTGAAAAAAAGTGAGATGGTGAGCTCAATATGTGTGAATTTTAGGATACAAACTAGAAAGGGATCCTAGAAAAATGAGAGAAATTAAGAGAAATTTGAAATTGAACTTCAACATCTTTTAGCCATCTTTGCCAGTTTCTTCATTAGCATCTCTTCGATTGTCTTTGGCGGTTTCTTCAGATTATCGAGCTTGTTCAACACTTATCTTTTATTCTTACCTTTTTCTTCACAATATTGTGGGGATGGTTAGGTTACTTTAGAAACTTCAGGGAGTGTAAGAGTTGTGAGATTCTTACTTCTTTCGGGGAACTAGGGTAGGTTGGGAATAAGTTGAATGTATTGGCTAAATTTTCTTTTCATGCTTCATTTTGCTTATATCTTTTCTCGTTTTTGTTTACTTGAGGATGAGTAAAAGTTTAAGTGTGGTGGGATTGATGTGCACCATTATGCATGCGTTAGCTTATGCATTTATAACATTTATTATCATTGTTTGTTTGGTTGATTGCTAGTTTTAGTTATGTTTGCACGACAAAGGGTTTAGACGACCACTTTTGGTTATCTTTTCTAAATCTCGTATTTTGTATACTTAATTGGAACTAATGGACACTTTGTATTCACGGGCGCCTAGATCTTCCTCTTTCATCTCATTAGTAGGTTATTCGTGAGTAATTTTTCATTTTCTTTGGTAGAAGGTCATCCGTGAAGGTAGTAGTAGATATTTGAAGGCCATTCACAAGGATGGTAGAATATATCGAAGGTCATTCGCAAGGATGGTAGTGGATTGAAGGCCAAAACCTTCAAATCATGGTAGTAGAAGGAATCAAGACTAAGAAAAGCATATTCAAAGTTCAAGAAGGCTAAAGAATAAATGAAGGGATCGTTGTTCGAGGTTGTACGGAGTTCTAGGTAAAATCTGAGAAGAATCAGCACTTGAAGGGGTTACCATTGGATTCTTCTTCTCATGTGCTATAAAATTGACTAAAAGAACTCCCTAATCAGACCAATGGTTCACCTGTAGCAGAGGAAAGAAGCTGGCCATGCGAACCATCCACGACTGGCACGAACCACACAAGCCCGGTGCGAAACAAAAGCTAGCATGGCTTGTATCAATTGGCGCAGCCCGTGTCAAATTGTGCACGAGGGGTACCCTTTTTAACCCTAAAATTGGCTAAGTATAGGGGCGGGACATTCCATTTTATATGTCCCGCACCATTTCAAGTCATAAATGCCAAGACCTGCCCACAGGGTGTGAAGAATGACGCAGGGTGCACCAAGGTACTGAGCAAAACAAGGTTCCAGTCGGCATGGAGCACAAAATGATGCATGGCGCGGATCAGAAGGAGTAAAATGAAGACCTAGTCAGTGGCCTACGCCGGATTACACATGACGTGCCATCACGACCCGTGCAGAGCGGGCGCCCCGTGCCAACACGACCATCATGACCCGTGCTAGAGTCGGCACCCTGTGCCAATACGACCTGCATGGCCAATGCCATGGTTGGTGTCATGCGCCGACACAAGCTTGTGGAGGATGCTAGGGATTTTGGTCACCTTGATCATATTTTTAGGCCCAATTCCCTACTACTATATATATGAAACTTTTTCTACTAAGGGTGAAGTTCATGCTCATTTTTAGATCTTAGTAGGTGGCTAGAGAGAGTAAACATTCTCACTTATCTCTAGTTTCTTTTCTTTTCATCTTTCTTTTGCCCAAAAGTGTTGATTCTAATTAAATATTTGGGTTTAATTCTTAGGGAGTAGGGATCTAGGTTGGGGAACATATTTGTATTCACGTGTTGATGTTTATTTGGTGAGATTTTTTAGATCTCCCTATTTCTGTGTGTTTTGTGATCATTATGTTGGTTTGTTCTTAATATTCTTGTGAATCGCATGATTGTCACACTTTGTTGGCACACAATCGAGTCTACTTTTATGTTGGTACACTATTGCTACTCCATAGTTATGGAGACCAAGTTGAGCTTGGGGTGATGATAGTCATGAACTGGGAGTGTGCACGAAGGTTATCGTTGTTAATCATCACGATCGACCATGCATCTAGCTAGCCGACCAAAGAGTTTTGAAGGGTTCCTGGTAGAGATAGAGTAGGTAGAAAACTAGGATTATCTTGTTAAACCTAGAAGCTATCGATAAGGCGTTTACTTCCTTTGCCATTGTAGGCCTAGGGGTAGTTCGTTCGTAGTGTTCCGCTCTGGACTTAATAGCACAAGGGAGAATCTGACCTGCGCAATATGCCATAGCCATTATTGCACTCCCGTAGTTGCAAGGGCGAGACTGATGGAATATTTTATACTTGCACCTCTATGTGATAGATAGGGGGGAGTTTTTACCATTGTCCACACCACTTGACACAAATACTAGAATATGGTTCAGTTCTTGTATTTGATGAAATTGATGATCAAAATAACACTGACCATGTTATGCAAATATTCCCGAGTGTTAGTATATATATTTTATTCCGTTGATGCTTGTAGTTGATAGTTGAAAATCCCCCCAATGGTTATTTTCACAACACTCTTTATTCCTAACACGTGGTCGGATTGATGACCTGACCACATTTGTGTTTAGTAGACCACTAGATTCTTGACATATCTATGGACGACCCACAATACTTGCTGCTATTTACAAAATTACATCGAATGGTAATCCAAAAATCATTAAAAGAAGAAAAAAATTGTAGAGTGTGATTCATGGTAAATGATGATCATATAGTATCTATTTTGTACCCTCATGAAGAGTTTACTCTGTTCTCTGTTAAACATAAGCATGTTGAAAATGTTTTTCACACTAGGAAAAAATGAATGGGAGATATAAAATCAACACTGATGGTTCAAGGAAGCGCAATGCAGAGATGAGTGGATTGGATGCTATACTTAGGAATCACTCAGGATCACTCATATATGCAAAGACTAAGTTGGAAGCTTGTAACTCACCTTTAATTGCTGATATCATGGCTATTAAGCTAGGGTTCCAACTTACAAATGAACTTAACATCCCTACTCAGGATCTCAATGTGGAAACTGATTGCAAAATGGCAATTAGGGCTATAATGACTCTAGAAAAAGGACCTTGGTCTATATACCATGACTTGCTAGAGTTGCAACCTTTATCTTATGCCTTATTTTTTATTTGCAGGGAATCAAATCAGCTTACATATATGCTTGCTAAAAGATGCAAGGATCAATTTTTCGAAGGGGAATGCTTGCAACAGGATCAAACTCCAAAAGAAAAAAAGACAACTTCATCTAGACAAGGTTGGAGTTCCAAATTTCGGAGTTGGTGAACAAGTTAACAAGTGTTGTGGATAAGTTATTTTGCAAAACTTCGGTTAATACATGACAAGGGATAATTAAATCTCATTAAGTCAGTATGTATAGTTAGGTTTGAATCACTTTGTACAACCATAGTAGGTTTTTTGCCAACCATCGAAATGAAGTCTGGCCAAGGTAACGTTCAACACTAGGGGTGAAGTTCGTTACACGTGGGAGCACTTCATAGTTGTGGTTATTTTGCGAATCAAGTTTTTGCTTCACTCTATATCCAAATAGGCATCGTTCAAAGTATGAAGGTTTTGTGTAATCATTAACGATTTTGATTAAAAGGTTTGGGGTGCCTATTAATCCCCTCACAAAAAAATGAACATGTATAATAATTTATAGTATTGTCGCTAACAAATAGTTGTCCCCTATATCTTAATTGAAGAGTTCAATTTTATTAGAACAATTAATGAATATAAAGGTAACTCAATCCCAAAGATTAATATTATAAATAATTTCGCAACTTTTGGACTTTAACAGCATCAGCACATGCGATGGGTCACCGACATCGCTCGAGTTGCCGATGCTCTAAAATTGATTCGCGACATTTTCTCTTCTTCATTTCCCTTCAATATAAAAACCTATAAATTGAACAATTGTAAATAAAGGAATGCACACAGCCACCTAAGTAAAGCGAGGAAAATAGCAGGCCAGAGGGATAAATCCTAGCCATGAAATTGTTCTCCTTCTTCCTACACTCAATCAACAACGACGTGCATGAGGAGGCGGAGAGCTACTGCAGTGAGTTACTGAGCTTCTGATTAGGTTTGGAAGAAAGGGGGAAAAGGGAAAATGAGGGGTTGAGTTGTATTCGTTTTGTTCCTACCATGTGTTGTATCTCTGATATCTGATCTCTTTTGTTGTTTGCAATTGCAGGTATTTGGAAAAAAACACGCTTCCCAGTTTGGAAATGAAATTAGTGATCTCTTTTGTTGTTCATTTTCTTTTGTTTGCCACATGCCACTTTATGCATATGTTGTTTATTTGCGTGTGAAGTTCCCCGACCTCAGAAATATTGAGTTTGTGTGATCTCAAACTCAATTTTGCAGGTATATTCCATGATGATACGAGTACATAAAGTTTTAGATTTCTTGCAACTTTGTCATAGACAATTTTTTTTTGTGATTTAAACCAACGGTTTACTTGGTGCATTGTAAATACATTCGATTTTGTTGAATTTTAATGTTTTGAGATGTTGGGCTGGTAGAACATCAAGTTTTTGCTAGTGCATTTTGGATTTTTGAAGTTTGATACAGGAACCTTGTATTAGTTGTTGAAGGCACTTTTTTTATTATAAAAAATATGAACTGTGTTTTGCAGATATGATTACTCTGGCTATGGTGGTGTTTTAATTCTGAAATTTCCATGGAAGATTTCTCCATACTTGGTGTTGGATCGATCATTTTGACATATGCCGGACTATATCCCTTGGATTCATTTGCTGATGAATGATGTTAGCATAATGTTTCTTTTAGTTTCTATTCCTGAACAATCCCTTACAACCTATACTTTATACTTGAGTTAGCATAATGTTTCTTTGATATTGTTAGCATAATGAATTGATTTTGCTGTGTGTCGTGGAAAGTTCCACAAACTCATCAATCTGGGAAAGGATCGGGTTAATATTACACAATGTGAAACTAACCATACTAGTTTCTTGAAAAGTTAGAAATAAGGTCCATCTTTGTAGCTGAGGAGATTTTCACTAGTTGGACACATAAGACTAAGCATTTTCAGAAAATCCAGAAGGTTTGCTTTGATACTAATATCATACGAGTCAATAATGTTTTTTGATTTTGAAGGCCTGCTTTCTGGAAAAATAAAAAAAGAGGAGAGATTCCAACAAGGTATTGCAACATAAGCATGAAAATGAGATTGCATGGTATAATAAACTAAGTTAGAAAATGAAATTACAACATAATTAGTGTAAATGCCACAAAAAATACCGCGAGAATACACAACACGTAGATTAGTAATTTGTGGCACAATCAAAAAGTTGTGTAGCCAAAATACTACAGAGGTATATACGACATAATCAGAAGTGACGCTAACAATGTTGCAAAATAGCATTTGCGACACAATATCAGTGATAAGAGATAAATTTCACACGTCACAAAAGGTGATGTTTGTTGTAGTGAGTTCATGCAATGATGAAATGAAAACATCAAATTCAAATCAACATTTAACACATTTATCTTATACTATCACAATGAGTACTCTCCCAGGTTAAAAGACAACTGCATCAGGCATTGTTTCCGATGTCCGAATATTGTTCAATGGCATCAAACTAGAAACGTGAACAAAGTTTTAAATTTTTATTTCCTACTTCTATATTTACAAATCATGCCTCTTGGACATGGAATCTGGCATCGACATATATCTATAACATTCATTGTGTTTATAACATTCATCGACATATAAAGAACATGGCTCACTGAACAAATTATATTTTATGTTGTGTGGTAATCTTAATTCCATTTCTAATTGAGTTCTTTACTTCTATGTCCTTTTTGTGTATCAATATATTCATTTAACAATTTTAAATAAAATAGTGACTTGAGCTAGGTGGTTGTTTGTTATTTTGCGCACATGGATGTGAACGTACCTTAATTCGTCGAGGTAGTGTTGTGGGTGATGTTCACCGTATGACTGAGTATGATTTTCCTTGTCATCTTCGTTTGATCCCACATTCTCAAGGATTTTTTATTTTCATTATGGCTAGCTTTATCAGTATGGTGTTTTATTGTGACCAACCATTATCGGTTGATGCTGCAACTAATCGTCTTATTTCTTTTTCCATGTCATGATGTGCGGCTTCTAAGCAGACCCCCTTATTTTTTTGTGGGATGAAGATTGTCTTCCTCCAGATACTATGAGGGCATAAAAATAAAAATAAAAATCAATTCCCAGACGGCGCTACTAATGCAGGGAATTTCATCCGAATCAATATAATAATTGGAATCGCCATGATACTTCATATTGGCATGAGAAATTAGCAAAACTGGGTCCCGCGGAAGTCCACGGGATCCACCTCTAATGCTTAAGTCATTGTTTGATCAATATGAGAGTATATTTAAAGAAATGGAATTACATGTGGTGTTGCTTAGAATCTCTATTTATAACTAGTAATCAGCGTGATCTTCACTGATCATGGTACATGTTCCTAAATCATTTTTTCATTGGTATGATCATGGGTTCCGATCGTCTTTCCTCTCGGGATCGTTTATCTGACTTGCTGGATGCGAGGTATTATTTTGATCTTTGACTTCACGTGGCCAAGGGAGATGTGATGGGGTTCTTCCTTCGCTAGGTGAGTTGTCCGCTTATCCCATTCGTTGGGCTCGGGGTATTCTCTTTGTTTGACTTCACGTGATTAGGGGATGTATATACCACCTATCAAATTATGCATATTAAGAAAATGAGTTGTCATTTTGCAAACAAAGAGCTCATATTATTACACTAATCAATGTAGACAAGGGACAAATCTTACTTTAGTTTCAATAATCTCATTCTCAATGTGGGCAATTTCACTTGCAAACAAAAAGTGTTTGGGATATTGTTTGTTCTTCTTTGAGGCGTTTTTCTTCCTCCGAGAATTTCAGAGCAGTGACAACATTCAAGCTCTACTCTCTCTGCCTTTCTTTATCAGTTTCAGGCCGGCGGTGCAACTATGACAGACCCCAAAATTGATTCCTACCATTCCATCTCCTATGTCAAAGCTCTCAATGGTGAACTCAGAAAAGCCTTATTAATTCCCTAGGAAAATCTATCCCTTAGAGCGCCCTTCATTCCAAAACCTCAAATGGATTATCTAGGGGAGCCAGGATTGCATTTTAGTGATGAAGAATGTGACAAGCTGGAGGAACCTTTAAGATGGACACTTGTAGGGAAATTCTCTTGAAACTGTCTTCAGATGTAGAAACTTTGAAGGGATTTTCATACAGCGGGATTCAAAGGTTACATTGACATCAATCTGTTAGCCAATGAACATGTTCTAATTTATTTATTTTCTTCCAGATAATAACTATTGTTATTGGTTGCATAAAACTTGGAACTTTGGTTCATACTAGATTAGAATGACAAAATGGGTCCCAAAATTCAACCTTAATGCTGATTCACCAATTGTACATGTTGGATTGCCTTTTATAGATTACTTCAATAATTATTTAATTATTCTGCTATGATGTCAATTGGTTATCTGATAGGAACTCATATTATAGTGGATAAAGCTACCTTGAATAGAACTAGACCTCATGTTGCTCATGTTTGTGTAGAAGTTGATGTGACTAAATTTCTTCTTGAAAGAATTTGGCTTAGCTTTAGAGATATTGACTTCTGGCAGTATATAGAATATGAAGGCCTGCCTCAATACTGCACTAATTTTTAGAAACTGGGCAATTTAGATCCTATTAATTTACATATATAATCCTTCTAATTCCAATTTCACAGTATGGAGACCAAAATAATATACCACCTCAGGTAAGAAGGTGAATCACAATGGTGAACATGGAAGGGAAAAAGGTAATGTGATTGGCACTTCATCTTCAAGAGTTTTGGAAAAAGGTAAAGTTTACATTCTTATTCTAAAAAATATGGCCAATTCTAATTTGCAGATTCATACTCATAACCCATATTAAGTGGTTTCTACACAGGATAACAGTGATGAGGATTCCCATAAGAACTTGAGGCAACAAATTGACTCCATGAAGGAGATTTCTAAGTCAAGTTATGAAGTTTTGGTCCCTATTCAGGGACCCCAGGTTGCTTCTATTCCCATGTCTAAATCGGTACAAAATTATGTTACTCTTCTTGATTCAGATGTAATGAATGTTTCTTATGTTTCACCTTCTGATCCTGTGCTAAATGATTCTACAATTCCTTTTTTTAATCTCTCTACCATTCCCAACTTTGATGTTTTTGCACTCAGTGTCTCATTTTCATCTCCTAAAAGTGCTCCTAAAAATGACAAATTGAAGAATCATATAACTATTCAAACCTGCATAAATCAATTTGAGATATTACAACAAGTAAAACCTTCAGAATCTTTTGAGTTATCAAATATTAATGAAATCAATGAAAATTCTATAACCCAAACACTGTAAACAGAGATAAGGAAGACACTAAACTAAAAAACTATATGGAGATAAGTGCAGGGGATTCTCCTCTTCTTACCTCAAGCAAATCCAAAAATAAAAGACTTGATTGGTCAAAAAATAAACAAACCAAAAGTCTAAACTCCAACCCAGAAGATGAGAAACCTTCTAACTTCTCAGAGATCAAAGAAAACCTTAAGGAATCTCGAAAAATATTAACTTCCATTATAAAAAAAAATCAAAAACACAAGAAACCCCTTTCTTAAATCTCTAGGCAGAGGAAGAGCCTCAGACAGAACAACCCAATTTACATCCTAATACAAGAAGGTACAATAAGAAAGATTACACTTCAACACCGAAAACCATATCCACCATATCCACATTAAAGTCTAACAAATAAGTTTAAAGGATAAATATTAACATATTATCATGGAATGGAAGGGGTATTGGAAACAATCCAACACAGACAAGATTAAAAGATATTAAGAAGAGGTTTAAAACAACTATCATGGCATTAATGGAACCTATGCTACAAAATGATTCTATACAAGACATTGCTAAGAAAATTGGTTATAAAAACTGTTATAACAGTCCTTTAAACAAAATATGGTTATTTTGGGATGACTTTGTGAATCTCAACATACTTAACAGTGAGAAGAAAACCATCCAAACTGAAATAAATCACTCTTCCCTTAACCAAAATTGCTTAATAGACTTCATATATGTGAAATACACAATCAAAAAAGAAAATTCTATGGAATTCAATTTACAATCTAAGACTTAAACCCCTATGTTTAATAGGAGACTTTAACATATTAGAAAAATAGGAAGAATACATTGGCTCTTTAACGGCAAATCAAAGAGCTATAAAAAAACTTTCAGAATTTCTTAACAGAAGGTAATCTATCCACAGTTAGAACCTCAAGAAACCTCTACACATGGACTGGCAAGAAGATTAAAGGTGGGGTTTTGGAAAGATTGGACAAATATCTACCTAATCAGTTATAGGACTTATTTTTTCCTATAACACATATTTAATTTCTAGCAAGAGATCAATCAGACCACTCCTCCCTAATTCTAAAATTTTGAAACAAGCTCTCCCCAAAATATCCAAATCCTTTCAGATTCCTAAACTACTGGATCTCACATCCATAGTTCTCTAATCTGATTGAAAACTCTTGGAACATTACTACCAATCTCTTAGGAATGAAAAAGTTCTATTTTAAGCTAAAGAATACTAAATTTGCTATCATAATCTGCCAGGGTCAATGAAAGCAGTAACACGTCTCTCTTTTGCAGATGATACTGTAATTTTCTTGAGATACTCAAAAATAGGTATAAAAAAGTTAATGGGATTCCTAAAAATATATGAAAATGCTTCTGGTCAAAAGATAAAATTTGAAAAGCCCTCCTTTTACATATCAAAACATGCTAATCCAAGAATTGTCTCAGTTATCAAAACTGAAAAAGATGATCTCAGGTTCAATGCCTTTTAAATACTTAGGCGGCACAATCTTCACCGGAAGAAATAAAACATTTATTACCAAAATATTTTGGATTCTATCCAAAGCAAAATTAACTCTTGGCAGAACAAAAGCTTCTCACAAGGTTGTAAACTAACACTAATTAAACATTCTCTTTCCACGATTCCATTACATATCCTTGTTGTTTTCAAACCCACTCGGACTATAATGGATAAGCTACATAAATTATTTGCCTAATTCTTGTGGTATACTCAAGATCCATCAAATAACAAAAGGAAAATATGGAGAAGTTATAAAAAAATTAACATATGGTAAAGAAGAAAATGGATTACATCTAAAATACCTTAACAGAATGACAAAAAAATTCACTAAAATTATAGTGGAAGTGTCAACAAGGTAAATCACTCCGGTCCTTGGAAAAGAATCCTAGAAATTCAAGACTTAGCAATTGATAACACTTTTGCTCATATTGGTAATGGGGAATCATCATTTTGGCATGCTAACTGGACCAAATTAGGTCCATTAAGAAAATTCTGGCCATTAGATTACCTCATCTAAATATGTCCATTGCTGTTTTTCCTAAACCATCATAGCTATTATATCTCTCTATTCAAAGGCTCATTCACAAACTCGGTTCTAAACACCTCAAAAGGAAATTATCATTTGTTCCACAACCATAAGATGAATTGATTTGGATGCATACAGAGAATGGTAACTTCACTATAAAATCTGCGTATGAATTGATTAGACATAAAAAAATAAAGGTCCAATCCTTTAAATATCTCTGGTCTCCCTTTATGCCTCAAAAAATAAATCTTTGGAATTGGAGATTGTTAAATTGTCTAATTACAATGCTAGATATTTTGGAATATTTTAATCTTAATCTGCCATCCAAATGCTGCTTCTACAATAATAACTCTGATGATATTCATCATGTGTTTAGTTCATGAACTTTCTCAAAGAACATTTGGCAACTGGTGAACAAAGTCTTCAAAGTCCAACTTATTGATCATAACATTCTCTGGAACTGATTTTTCTTCTATTGGACTTTAGATGTGAAAAATAAGTGTGTTGCTGATATAATTCGAACCATTCCTTGCATTGTAACTTGGGAAATATTGTGTGCTAGAAATAAGTTTATTTTAGGATATCAAACCTAAAAAAATGCCATTTCTATCCATATTCTGAATCTAATCAATGATATGGTGTTAGCTCACAAAGTTGAAGCTCTTGGGATATATTTACTATATATATTGCTCTTAACATTAGTGGGAAATTGACGAACAAGAAGAAACCAGTGGATGTTTCCTAGTCTCCTTCAAAAGATATAAAACTCAATGTTGATGGCTCTATTTTGAGCAATGGATCAGGAGGTATTTGATGGATATTGAGAGACAAGCATGGAAAAAATATTAGACCTGGATCAAAGGCAATTCCACACTACACCTTCATGGATGCCGAACTTCTTGAAGTTCTCAATGGTCTCCAAATGGCTAAACAACTAAGAATCAATAGCTTGGACATTGAATCAGATTCTCTGATTTCAAGAAAAGTTCTTAGCAGAGAATGGAAGATCCTTTGGACATGTATTGAAGTAGTACGTAAGATTTTGAAAATCATGGATATCACAGGCTACTCAAACACACTCCTCGAGATTCTAACAAAGTTGCAGACTCCTTGGTCAAATTTGCATCTTTTAACCAGGTAAATTACACCTTTTCTTTTGCGGGTCTGCCAAAGGATATATAAGGACAAGTTGAACTTGATGAAATTAGTCTTCCTTAGATAAGGTCTAGATATGTTTTTCTCCTTTTGTAAACATTCTGATCTTTCTCTGTATTCCATGTTTGTTTAAGGGATTTAGTCTTATGATTGTTTAGTTTTGATGGTTTATGTATTTGAATCATAAAAAAAACATCTTCTTGAGGTAAGGCCATTAAGTCCCCCTCTTTTTATATTATTTTATTTATTAACTAACGGGAAGGGGTCCGCCAAACCCCCATCATCACAAGTGGGTTTTCTTTATAAAAAAAAGAAGTGACTGGGATAATACCCACTTGAATGCAAAAATTAAACCATTTCGAAAACACTGCCTAGTGTTTGAATACTTTCAAGAAACAACTAGCTACAAGTGATATTAATTTATTTTTATTCAGTTTACAGTTTCAAGTGATTCCAACTTTTATACAGATCAACTCAATCAGGGCTCGAGAGTATTTAATATTATTTTTCTAAACTTCATTTATCAATATTTTTATCAACTAATTAAATGATATTAAACAAAATTTATTTAAATAATAATCAAATTCACTTTTGCACAAAGCATAGGTGATATCAAGTGTTATAAAAAGGGAAAATCCAATTTCTGCAGTGAACTTTTTCCTGCAAAAGCTTTTGCTAAAACGCTGTGTTTTGACTTCCTCTTCTTTACCACTTTTGGTTGATCAAAACTCCCCATCGTCGCATGGCCGATGGCAATTCTACTCTAACGTGTATCCACCTTACAACATCTCTACATCTCCGACCTCCTCTCCTTCACCCTCGATTACCTCAACAAAGTATAGTTTATTTCTCTACAAACAAGGCGTTTAAAAAAATTAATAAGAATTTATGCCGTACAGAGAACAAAAGGAAGAACGAGGAACCTCTACCTTTTCACTGGGTAACTCTACTGTTAGCTCTATCATTGATGGTTGGTGATTTTGCCCGTATGTTGGGGTTTTAGGGAATTAGGGGTTTTGTCTAATTAGCTAATTGGTTGAGGGCGGCGGTTAGTTTGTTGATGCTGGGATATATGTCCAACTTATTTAAGGTGGTTAATCAGTTGGAATCTGGGGATAGAAGGGAGAAGAAGGGAGAAGAAGAGAGAAGAAAGATTAATGGATTTCCTGTGTGTAAATTCTGATCAAAACTTCCTTTCCCATCTTCAATTTCAAAACATACATATAGAAAATAAAAATTAAGCAATGAAATGCACAAATTACTGGTTTGTTTGACAAGGCCATCTTCATCATATTTTGAATTATCTAGTTCCAGCTTACTAGCTTCAACGCAGCTATACATTTTAGTTCTTTTTCTATTTTGAATACGAACTTTTGTATTTTGTTTTTGTTGTTGTTTATATCATTCTATTTATACTATTGTAGCATCAATGGAGTGAATGTAAATACCTTGAATCTGTACTGTAAATATGATTCAACAGATGACATTTATTTCTCAATGACAAAGTATGATTATTCATCCAACGGACATGGTTCCATCTAGGGACAGATTTTTTCTCAAGGAAAGAAACCCGCTTTATTTCTTTTAGATACATCTTTATGTGTGAACAAGGTGTTCAATTTTGGTTTGGTTGTCGGTCCAGGAGCCGAATCTGTTATTAGAATACGCTGACAGATGCAGGAGGTGACGGTGGGGAACTACCATCATTTTATCTCCACAACTGATGCATGCATTCTATTAAAGTGGAAGTTTATTCAGGAGATTTATGACACATTTGATTTGATTTTTAGCTGATTTATTACCTCAATGAATATGGACTTTTATCATTTTAGAGAACAGTGAATGTAATTACTTTAAATCGTTGGCACGAGCTGGGAATTTGATTATGCTATGAATTTTCAAGTTATTTCTTTTTGCCCGGTATACACAGTATGTTTTTCATTTAAAATAATATGTATTATTCGAAAGAACCTCCTCTGTTTTCGTGGTTATGTAGGTTTTAATTTAAGATGTGTAATATGTGACTTTTAATGGTGTTTGGAGGATATGGAAAGAGAAAATTCCACGTTTTCCGCTCCGAGATTACCTGCTGAATATGCTATTTGGCTGGGGGAGATAAAGCCTTTATATGACTTAAAGCTGACTGGTATCTTGGTTGCTTGGACTTGAATACTGTTGAAATGAAGTGGTGTGGGTTATTTAAAGTTTATTTCTTTTGCATGATAAAAAATGCATGGTTAGCTCAGTGTACTATAGAAGATGAGATTGCAAAAGTCTTGCATGATTTGTGCAGAAAATAAACAAAATAATGAGAATAATGTGTGTTTGTATTCATAATTTAGGGTACATTATACAGAGGTGCAAAAGACTTAGAGTCCGTCTCTTAAAGTACGGTCTTTCCATAAGTCAAGGAAAGACCAAGGTTTAAAGAGTAAATTAGAAGAAATGATGATAAAATTTTTGGGTTGCATGAATCGGGTTATAAACTTTATAACTACTACATGTTGCATAGTAATTTTTTAAATATTGCAACTAACACCTTTTACCTTTTATTATTCTAATGAAACCCCGTCTTTCCCAAGACTTTGCCAAAGATGTATATAGAAAAGGAAAAAGAAATATAATCTAAGTACGATTACAAGTAATATTTATATTCCTTAACACCTCTCCTCAAGTTGGAGCATGGGGATCAGAAATGCCCAACTTGGAAAGTAGTGAATGAAACTAATTCCATTCAAGAGCATTAGTGAACAAGTCTGCAGGTTGATCAGAAGTGTGGATATGATAAGTAACAACCGTACAAGACTGCACAAGATCACGCATGAAATGACAATCAACCTCTATATGCTTTGTACGTTCATGGAACACTAGATTTGCTGCAATATGAATAGTCGATTGACTTTCACAGAATAGTAGCATAGGAGCAGAATGCACAACGCCTAAGTTTCGAAGCAATGACTTAAGCCACAACAACTCACAACAAGTAATAGTTATGACACGATACTCTGCTTCAGAAGAAGAACGAGAAACCATAGGTTTCTTCTTACTCTTCCATGAAACCAAAGAATAACTGATCATCACAAAGTACCCAGAAATAGAGTGTTGTGTAATAGGGCATGCAGCCCAATCAGAATCACAATAAGCAGTCAACTGTAAAGAACTTCGTGAAGAGAGAAATAAACCTTGACCAGTATGACTCTTCAAATAGTGGAGAACTCGAATCGCAACTTTCCAATAAGGGACACTAGGAGACTTCATAAATTGAGCAAGCGTATGAATGAAAATCTATGCTAAGGACGAGTAATGGTAAGGTAAATGAGGTGACTAATCAGGTGCCGATACTGATTAGGATCATAAAAGAGGTTGCCTTCAACTTTCACAAGATCATGTGGTTGCTACATGGGAAAATTAGTCATCTTAGAAGTCGATAAATCTATGTTGGATAAGCTATTCAGGGCATATTTCCGTTGTGAAAGAAACATCCCATCCCGTCTTCTAGTAATCTCTATCCCTAAGAAATACTTAAGTGTACCAAGATCCTTTATATGAAAACAAAAATCAAATATTTCTTGAATTCAGAGATGAGCGACAAAGAACAACCAGCAATGACCTAATCATCCACATAGGCAAGTTCATGAATAGAAACTGAGCCACGAGTAAAAGTAAATAGAGAGTAATCTGCCTTACTCTGAATAAAACCAAATGCACGTAAAGCCTGAGACAATTTGGAAAACTAGTTACGATGGCTTGCGAAGACCATAACGAGATTTCTGAAGGCGACGTACCTGGCTAGGCGGTGTAGTATAACCTCTTCATGCAAATCACCATGTAGAAAAACAGTATACATATCCATCCGATGAAGTTCCCAACTACGAATGACTGCAACTGATAAAAATATGCAAACCAAACTCATCATCACAATAGGCGCAAATGTCTCAGCATAGTCAATTATTTCTTTCTGATGATATCCAAGAACCACCAGACGAGCTTTATGATGTTCAATGGTACCATCACACTTGAACTTGGTACGATACACTAACTTGCATCCAATTACAGTTTTATCCAGAGGTAGAAGAGCTAAAGTCCAAGTATTATTGCGCTCAAGAGCATTAATCTCACTAGCCATAGCATCACGCCAATGAGCATGCTTCGATTCCTCAGAGTAAGTAGGGTGATGTGCACTAGAAGTTACTGCACCTAAAAATCTAGAGTGCGTACTAGAAAATTTATTGCAATTTACAAAATAAGTTAAAGGATAGAGAACACCTGAGGATTGTGACGACGCAGGTGTGATTGTAGTAGTGGGTAGGGGGTATTAATATCAGCAACAAAGTAGACATAATCTTCCAAATAAGAAGGAGGTCGACGATCTCGAACACTCTGTAGGGGAGGAGGCAGCTCGGCCGCAGGGGGCGCTTGGGATCCATTCGATGAGGCAGGCGCATATTAGAAGTAGGCAGAGGAGGCGCCGCATCCGACGGTGATGGTGAAGCCGATGGATCTTCAGGCTACACGTGAGGCAGGTGTCGGGCAGAGTGTTAAATGGCACAACATACAAAAAATGGTCTTCATAAAAATCTGTATCCCGACTGATGAAGAAAGTGCTAGATTCTAAATCAAAAAGTCGATATCCTTTCTTATTGCGAGGATACCCAAGGAAACGACATTGACGACTTCTTACAGCAAACTTGTCACGATATCTGGAAATGCAGGAGGCATAACATAGGCATCCAAATACCTGCAAAAGCTTGTAATTTCGAATGTATCATAGAGTAACTCAAATGGCGTGTGACCATTGAGTTGCTTTGTTGGCGTCCGGTTAATCAAATATGCAGTTGTAAGAACACATTCTTTCCACAATTCAATCAGCAGATAAGCCTGAAAGCGTAAAGCACGAGCCACATTTAACAAATGGTGATGTTTACGTTCAACCCGACCATTCTGCTGTGTTGTATCAACCATCGATGTCTCAAAAATGATCTTGAATTTGGTAGAAGTTTTGTACCATTTCAAAGTTAGCCGTTGCTTTAAAAAAATAGCTGCATAGTTGCAGCATTGCATTCCACAACGAAGCAACTGGTAAAGGTATGTAGATGAAAACAACTGGTGGAATTTACAGTGCTATCTTCTCTGCCAAGATTTTTTTTAACGTGCCAACCACACACACACACATTTTTTCTTCTTTTCATTATCATAGTTTTAAGTGATTTGACTGATGGGACATCCGGAAAGAAGCTGATAGGAATGGAAAGAGCTACATCAGATCATGCTTTAAATGCAACAATATGGAATGTTCTTGTTGATCCTACATATCATGTATGATACAGGTAGTGATTGATGGGAAATATAGTTGGATGCATGTTTAATATAGGTCTGAGAACTAACTTCTGTTGATAAACTCTTTATCACCTAGAAGTCGGGTTAACCTGTATGATGATGTTAATTATGTGACTAGGGTTTTTTCCCCTGTAAGAACAGTATTTAATGATGATTATGTTTCGCACTTGCTCTGTAATGCCCCCAACAAGAAATACAGATACTTTTATTACAATTCTAAAACTTATCAATAATTGTCACAACCGAAATTCATAATCTTAGTATAAAACTATTCCATAATCAAATCGAAGTCTTCAAATAGACTAAACGGAACTAAGGGAACTAGCTTTGGGTGTCCATCGCACTTTATTGTCACACTCACTCCATACCTAGTGCTTAACCTAAAATGTTTTAGAAAATTTTGGGATGAGCTTTCGCCCGTGAGGGTTCCACGTTTTAAAACCTTTAGTGTCATGTAAATAACAGTATGTAATGAATGAATTTCTGTAAACATTATTTAATCAATTGCAGTAGTTAGTAAACGTTTCATGTAAAATCATTAACTTATAAAAAAATGCAGAAAATACTAATAGAAAACAGTAAACATAAATGGTCTTATGTTCATGAAGCAAACTCATAGTATCAACATTCATTAACAGTAACAACCTATGGTCACATAGTGATCCGTAGTCAGTAATCAGTAACAGTGACAACCTATGGACACATAGTGAACCTTAGTCAGTAATCAGTAATAGTAACAACCTATGGTCACATAGTGAACCATAGTCAATAATCAGTAACAGTAACAAACTATGGTCACATAGTGAACTATAGTCAGTAATAGTAATAGTAATAACATATGGTCACATAGTGAACCATAGT